>SJYT01058761.1:92207-119707 GCA_006410635.1 Cephalophus harveyi | reverse complement strand
ACTGAGTACCCAACACTTTCACTTTATTCCACTGGACTTTCAGGAAGTTGTGAAAAGACACTGACATTTGTGCTATAAGATGCTAAGACTTAAAGGAAGAGACACTTCCATCTGCTTTTTTCTCTGGGCAGATGTTCAAATCTCCTAGACTTTGTCCTGAAAAATATATGGACACCTTATTGATGGTTTTCAAGAGTTCCAATAAGGGGCTTTTTTTTTTTCTTTCTTTCTCAGGTGGAAGCCAATGTAAATGTCAAAATAAAAATGTGAAAGAATTCTCAAACCTCTGCATTTAATAAAAATTTATTTGAATCACTTTGAAGATTCTCTATTTCAGTTCAAATGCAGCTATTGGCGAATGGATTATATACTAGGATTTTCAATATATATAGTATCAGTCACTTAAGGCTTGTAAATTTTAGGGCTCCTGTCTATAAAAGAAGAATCACACCCTCTTTTATCTTTGGTTAGCTTTAAAAGGAGTTTGTGAATTTTTTTTTAAGAAAGATGATATAGTACAACTTTAAAAATGCAAAGTGTACTGCAAATTCCAGCTGCTATGATCTATATTAATATTATAGATGATTGAAGAAAAGGAAAATAGAACATCGTTTCTTTGACCTCCAGTCTTATATTTTGGAATTTAAAAATAGCTAACTCTTTATAAGAAATACATAGAAATGGAAACATTTTTTATGTTGAGCAGGGAATTACAGACGCAGTGATATTGCTTAGAAAGATCTTCTTGGTATTCCTGGCATTTAAAAAGCAAATAATACATTGCTAAGCAGAGCCTGTAAATGCTCATCATATGTTTTGTGAGCTCTTTGTAATTTATTCCAAGTGATTCATGAGAGCACATTTCCAAATGAAAAGGAAAATGTAGACATTTGATTCATATTTTGTGTGGTGAGGAACAATTTGTAGCTAATGATATGAAAGTCAAATCAGAGCTGTGCTCATGTGAATTTCCTGAGAACACCACCAAGAACTTTATAGTTTTGACAGCAAACTGAATGCAGCCAAAAGCCTTAAAATCTTTTAACTGTTTAAACCAAGCTTTCAAATTATGAAATTGGTATTCTAATGCTATATTCCCTGGTGAACAATTTCAGTTTTTATTTTTCACTGTGAGCTGCCTTAATCTGGTCCAAAAAGAAAGGTGCCATTATTTCCATTATAATTCCACAGCAATTTTTTCTCTTGCTTAGTTTCTCAAATTATTAGTTTAATAAAGGAAAATGTTAGTGTAATTTTAATTCCCTGAATAACATTGTGGATGATAGGAGAAAATAATAATACTGCTTACGTGGCTATTTATATTCAAGGTTACACATTTTCTCCACTGGTGTAATGATATAATGTTTGTTATCACATATTTATTTCCTTTAAAAAAGGTAAGGTTGCACAGGCTCTTGAATTTTGTAAAGACATTGGGAAGAATCATTTAATATAAATTTTAATATATTAATTTTTAATACATGGTTAATACATTGTACAGACACATACAGAAAATTTCACTTTGTTCTCTGGAAAAAAATAGTGTCTACTACTTTTCAGATCTCAAAATGATAGAGGTCAGGCACCACATAATTGCTTAAGGGATCACAGTTACATATTTGAGTAAGGAGTCCAGATTTTCCAGGAAATAGCAGTATATTAGGCTGTAAGTGATTTTGTTAACATTTTAAAAATTGCATTTTACTGAAATATGATGTGCATGCCATAAGCACACACCTCTTGTGAAGAACTGGAAAGAACCTGAGATTTCACCCTGTGTGCGAGCTAACAAGTTACCCTGGTACCCGGTTGCTGGCAAGAGACAGGATACTCGGGTCTAAGACAAAAGGCACATGAGCCGGGTTAGAGCATCAGCCAGGGTGTCCGCCAGCACCTCCTTCTCTGAGCCCCAACCTCTTCCCCTGAAGCATGAGGCAGGTGCACAGTCTTACAGATACTTTCTCTCAACACAACCCAGTTGTGGCAGGTATCAGCTGCCCCTTCCAATTGTTATATATGAAACTAATATGCAGTAAACTTACTAACTTATTTAGTGTAACAGTCTATAGTATGTTATATTTATAAAATCATATCTGCATCTAAAACAAGCTTTATTTTTCTCCTTCCAATATTATGTCTTCTCTTCCTTTCTCTTGCCTATTGTCACTGGCAGGTCATCCTGCACGACTGCAGAGTAGATGATGGGTGTTCTTGTCCTGTTCCCAAACTCAGGGAAGATTTTATTAAACATCTTCCTGACTCTACGGTTTCCTCCCTCGTAGCTCAGTGGTAAAGAATCTGCCTGCCAATGCAGGAGACAAGATGCATGTCTGATCCTTGGGTTGGGAAGATCTCTTGCAGAAGGGAATGCCAACCCACTGCAGTATTCTTGCCTGGAGAATCCCATGGACAGAGGAGACTGGCGGGCTATAGTCTATGGGGTCACAGAGGAAGACATGACCGAGCGCACACACACCAACAACAAATACTCCTTTATATCAAAAGCTTCCTACCTGTTTCCTAGTTTTCTGAGAGTTTGCCATGGATAAATGTTGGATTTCATAAAATAATTTTCTTGCTTTTCTGAGATCATGTGTTTTTTCCCCTTTTTCCTTTATGTTAATTTTCAAACCTAAGCCAACTCTGTGTTTCTAGGATACAACTCCTTGGTCATGATGTATCCCTTTTTAACCTATTTCTGGATTAAAGTCACTAATTTTGTTTAACATGTTGGTTCTGTGTTCACTGAGAGATTGACCTGTAATTTCTCTTTAAAATCTTTGGCAAGTTTTGGTTTCCAATGTGTACTGGCTTCATAAAATACATTGAAAAATATTTCCTCTTTTTGTATATTCTAAAATGATTTGTGTAAGGTGGATATTACATGTTCTCTAAATGAAAAAATTTCCAGCAAGCTTCTCTGGACCTATGATTTTTGAGGGGAAGGTTTTTGTTTTTAGACTCATATTCTTTGTTTGCTGTAGAACTATGCAGATTTCTATTTTTTTGTATATTGATTTTGGTAAATTGGATTTGTTAGATATCTGCTTTATGTTTTGCTAAATACATTGGCATACAACTTGTTAAAACATTCCTTCACTGTTTCAATTATTGACCTCCGGTATTAGTCCTCTTCCATTTCCTGTTTCTGTCATTCATGTTTTATTTTCTGTTTTCCTTAAATAGTTTTTCTCTGTGTTTATTATTTGAATAGTATTTTATGAGAAACAAGTCTGGTCTTCGAAAATTTGCATCTTCTGTATTTGTTTTCCATAGCAAGAATTTCCATCCTTGTCTTTACGGTCTCCTTCTGCTGACTTTGTTTGATTTTCCTTTCTCTTTCCCAGCTTTTCTAGCTGGAAGTTCAGATCGCTGATTTTAAAACTTTGACTTCTAATATTTAAGGTTCCTGGAGTCAGTTGGCTTTTTGAAGGCCGGCTGTTTGGAGCAATTGAAAGACCGGAGCACAAGACTGGGAACCCAACATCAGGACATCTGTTTGGGCCTGTGGTTGGCGAAGCGTCATCACTGCCGGAGATGAACGCTGTTGGTCTGATGATGGAGAGCAGCTCTGCCTCGACTACAAGGCGATGAGAGCTAAGGGCGGAAACCACCAGGTCCCTTCCTGCTTCACTGGGGGTGTGCGTGGACAGCCATCCACCGCCCTTGTAACTAAAGCCTCCATCCCAGATTTTTGAAAAACAAAAACAAACTCAAGGAGGGAGGAGTCAATCAAAATGACACAGTGAATCTGCTGCAAAAAATAGCATGAGTCTGATGGAATTATTATGGAAAATAAAACATGAAAGTCTTGCAACAATATTCCAGGGCATCTCCCATGCCGAGAAAACCAACTGGTACATTTTTAAGACCTGAGAGTATGATGATGAGCGAAGACAGACATGGTTCCTACTTTATGGAGTCAAGTGCTCCAGCGATAACTGTATTTTGCAGTTCAATAAAACTTTTCCAGAGATGAAGCCAAATGTGCGGTGCCTGGGAGCTCCCCCCTACGACTGAAACCACGAGAGCGATTTGCTTCATATGCACTGTCTGTTTATGGAAGGGCTGAGTCGCACTGAAAGACTTCTGAAGTCATTTTGAGCCAACAATTAGGGATTCAAACCTGATTTAGAATTCAACCACACATAGTGTTACCAATGCAAATAGCACAAATGGGGTGAGAGTCAGACAAGCAGCGAGTGGTCACCCCAGGCTAGAGAGAGCAATGAAAACTATAAACTATTTCAAACCGACTTCTCTGCCTGGAAGCACACAAGTCCTCTGACACCGTGTGAGTTTCCTCCTGTTCACAGACTGTTCAAAAACTGAGCTCATGTGCAGAGTGGAGTCAAGGAAATATACGATCAACGTCATCTTAATGTTTCCTGAACTGAATTTATTGCAATTTTCATCTAAACATAGAAATTCAGGATTTTCATTCCTCATTTTGCTTGTGTTTTGGAGAAGATCTGTATTGTTTTCTGAGGAAATCTTACCCTCTTTGTGCCAATATGGAGTACAATCGTGTTATCAATGGTGAGAAAATAACATTTTAGTGGGCTTTCTGAAGGACATGCTCAATTTTCCTCTTAAAATAATCCAGTGCAACAGTGTGTCCCATACCTGAACTGCATTAATCTGACATCTTAGAGAATATCTTTCCTTCACTCAATTCCTCTTATTTTATTGTTGAAATACTGTTTTCTGCATTGGTGGTTTAGTCACTAAGTCATGTCCAGTTCTTTGAGACCCCATGGACTTTATGGACTGCCAGGTTCCTCTGTTCATGGAATTCTGTAGGCAAGAATACTGGAGTAGGTTCCCAGGCACTGCTCCAGGGGGTCTTCCTGACCCAGAGATTGAACCCCTGTCTCTTATACCTCCTGACTTGGCAGGTGAGTTATTTACCAGTAGTGCCACATTTTAGGAGATGTTTCAAAAATCAGCTGTAACAAATACATGAAGTTATTCATGGAAGAGTTTTGGGGGGATGTTTACATATGACAGGTGCCCTTCTGAACACACGTAACAAGCTTCACGTCCCAAAGAACCGTCCTTCCTCTAAGTAACCGATGCACCTCTATCATTTAGATCTTTGGAGTCTTCCAGTCTATTGTATTTTGCTCCTTGCTCTGGATGCCAGGGCATTCAGAGAATTTATGATCACCCCTGACCAGTGTTCTGGGTCTTGCGGTGTTTGTCTTGGTGTCAGTCTTCCCTTCCCCTTCCTCTCTCTGCTCTGCCTTTTCTCCCCTTCCTCTTCAATTTCTCACTCATTTTCACATCCATGTAGTTTTTACATGTTTGTGTACTGCCTAAAATCCCTTTGATGAACAAGAAAAGCAAGCAGGATATAGATATAGATAAAGATATAGATACAGGTATAAATATAGATATAGATGGATCTTTAGCAAGTTACCCAGGTACCTGCTCTCTGTTGAAATTATCTTTGATGGTATATCTTCCTTAAAACTGGAGAAGGCAATGGCATCCCACTCCAGTACTCTTGCCTGGAAACTCCCATGGACGGAGGAGCCTGGTAGGCTGCAGTCCATGGGGTCGCTGAGTCAGACACGACTGAGCGACTTCACTTTCACTTTTCACTTTCATGCATTGGAGAAGGAAATGGCAACCCACTCCAGTGTTCTTGCCTGGAGAATCCCAGGGATGGCGGAGCCCAATGGGCTGCCATCTGTGGGGTTGCACAGAGTCGGACACGACTGAAGCGACTTAGCAGCAGCAGCAGCAGCTTCCTTAAAATACCCAGATGATTTGAAAACCTTAGGTTGCAAAGAATGAAATCACCTTTTTTACAACATCCTGAGAGAAAATTACAAACACCTCTGGCTAAGAGATTGTGATATCCTTTATGTTTAACATGAATGATGACTCAGCTATTGGGATCAAAAGGGATGAAGAGGATCAAAAGCAGCGTGAAGTAGAACTGAGTCCCTAAATAATACCGAGAATGGTTTAATTGGAATAAAAAGAAATTGGATGTAAGTTCTTTGAATAGGAACCCCCACTGGGGTGTTAGGGCTCCCACCAAGGGGGAGTCCAGTGGTAATAAGGTGGTTTAACATTTGAGTTCCTGGTACTTAATGTGGAGAAATACTGCAGATCAGGACAGAGGAACAGAAGAGATTAGGAACCAGGCTAGAGCACGTTGTGTTTAGGAAACCAAGAGAGAAAATGCCATCACTCTTTTTTTAAGATCTTACAGTTTAAAAATGGACTTAATTCTTTCAGTTTTATATTTTAAAAATGAATTTGACTTCTGCTGTATTGCTTGAAAGCCTGTAAATATTTATGAAGCTATCTTCATCACATACTAAAAAAACAGAATAGAGTATGTGAATACCCATGTTCCGCATTCTCAGGAAGTTATTGGCAGAATACAGCCATTAGACTAGCTTTAAGTTGAGAAAGCAGACAGACATTAACTTCATTTATTATAATTATGCAAAACTGGATGTTTTCTGTAATGTTTTAAGCATTTAAAGTTGTCATGTTGCTGTTTTGTCACAAAGTAAAAAATCTTGTTAAAAAATAACGGAAATAAAAATTGAGGATGCATTTTTGAAATACATATAGCATTTATTTCATCAGAGAAATGACTATTTCCCTTGTTTCTGGTATACTTCATAAATGTAACCTTAACTCTTAGTTGAACGTTGAATCAATGAACAACACAGTGAATAGAGAGTATCCCAGGAATGGGAATTATCAAGAGGCATTGAGTGAGTGTATGGTAACGAGAAGTTTTCACCAGTCACATCTTAGAGGTAGTACAGTAGATGTAGGCTGCAGGCTTCTAGAAAGATTCCCCAGTAACTTCACTGGTCACCAGTCCCCAGGTTGAGCACCTACACTGCCTTCACCTTTTGTATCAATGACTTCTTTTGTTTCTCTTGAATCAAAATAATATATGTGCAAATATGGCTGGTAGGCCGTACTGTGCACATTGAAAAGCTTCCGGTGTCTGGCTCCGACTCTGTTTAAACAACCACACTGCAGTCCGGCAGCTGCAGTCATGTCTGCAGAGCCCCCTGGTTTCACAGCCCGTCTGTGGGCAGGTCAAGCAGAGATGACATCACCCCATAAGCTAGTCTAGTTCCAGGGGCCCCAGGAGGTCAAATTGATCTGGGAAGCTCTGATGACCTGGTCTGATCTTAGGCTAACCCTAGTCAGAAAATTTCCCAAAGTTGGTAAATTTCTGGACCATCTCAGGCATTAATCCATTTTGGGGGGAGAGGTGTCTGAGTGATTGTGAATTACATGAGAGTCTTGAGTCTGCCTTGAGTCAGACGCAGGCCCCTAGACAGGGCAAATAGTGTGGTCTCCACCATGGAGCAAAAAGAACTTGCTCCCTCCCTCCTATCCTCTGTGAGCCCGTGGGAAACCGGCCCGCGGACACCCTACTTTCTGGCTCGTGGCCTCTAGCACCCTGAGGAACTAAAAGTCTATGGTTGTGAGCAGACCTTCTAGTCATGTGTAACAGCAGCCTTGAGAACTCCAGAAACAAAGGGCTTTTACTTAGAGTTTTAACCCTGAATTCCTCCTTCTTGCTTTGACTTTGACTTGGTTGCTGAGGTGATAACTCAGGGCCACGGTGAGATTTTAGACCTGGGACATCTTCCCTGGTCCTCTAGCACGTGCCACGTGGCTTCCAGGCTTAGCTTCTGGATTGTCTCGGTGACCTCAGAATCACGGGTTGAGTGCCCAGTATGGATTTACCTGCCGTTCAGGTGATACCCGCCCTCCCTCTTCCAGAGGGGCGCCCAGCACTGCCCCTGAGTCAGATTTGGGGTCAGCACAGAATTTGAATTTCATGCCATCTGGGATGCTGCCTGTGAAGGGCATCTAAAATTAGTTCTCAGGGTCTGGCTGAGAAGCTGTTTGCATAGCTGGGCACATCAGTGTAATTAAGGAAGTGGGTCATGTTAGTGCAACTTCAGGTGGGCTAGCAGGAGCCCAGAAGAATGCAGGGGCGTAGTTCAGAGAAGAATTTAAACATATGTATAACTGAAGTGCATGAATACGTCCCTAACCACGTGGTGGTTTCCCACGTGAAGTGGCCGGCCCCTGATGAGCACTGCTCTTGCCCCTGCAGGCTGTGCGGTTAATTTCACGCCCACCTGTGCCATGACCGTGACCGTGACTGTGGCGGTGACCCGGGTGTGCATTCACTGAGATGCTTTCCTCGAAGTGGATCTGGGGGAGTACCTCCTGTCTCTCTACTCAGCGCCTGCAGCAAATAAAAGGATAAAGCAGGAGGGAAAGAAGACGGGGCTGCCAAGGATTAGAGAATGTTGTCAGACCAGGGACCGAGTGTCGGAAAATTCCAAGGAATCCAGAGAGGCTGTGATTTCACAGCTCAGGTCCGCCCCGCCCCCAGCCCCCGGCTCCCATCTCAGCCCCTTCCTTATCCTCTGAGTGGCCCCCTGTTCCACACACCCTCGTGTTCAGGAATTTAGTCACAGTACCAAGTGCTGGTTTGTAATTCCTGCAGAGGACTTAGGTAGATGCTCCTCTCCCTGGTGAGGCTGCTGCTTAGTGTGGTTGATAAAGATACTGTGGGAAACATCCTGTCCTGATAGAAGCTTCTGGAGACATCTGGAGACTGGGGCAGTGGGTGGACCAGGGGCAGTTTCCACCTGACTCAACTCCTTCCTCCTGCCACGACTGCAAACGTTGAGCCACACTCTTGTCCCTGTGCATCCATCACAGCAGCATCACCTAAGAGCCCCCAGAGGCTATGACTGATACAGAGAAAGGACACCAGGGAGAAGGGACGCATTTTCCAGGTGTTAATCGCTTGGACTTAGTGAAATTCACTAAAATCCAAAATATTCCAATTGGCTGTGATTGAGTCTTTTTCTTTTTTGTCGTCTTTTATTGCAGTCATTTTTAAAGTATTTTACAATGGATTTTTAAAGTCCTCAATTATATATTTACCCAATAGTCCTTAATTATAGACCATCATGTAATTACATAATTATGGACTTTCAGAAATGCACATTACTACTTCATAGTCTGTACGGAGCTGTTATGGACTGTTGTGCAATTGTATAATTAGAGATGTGATGAAGTACATGCTGTTTATGTGATAGCTTGAGCCGTTGTTGTGGGTCGCATCAAGATCCACCCATAGAATGTTCTGGATGTCTCGTCATTGCCAGTCTGCTGGCTGGCCATGGTCTTGACCCCAAGGGAACTCATCAGACCATAAGTGACCATGTGTGGACTCAAGAGAACAGGGCTGTCACAGTGAATGAAGAAAACGAGGCAATTCAAATTATCTTTAACAATATTTCGGACTATAACTCACATTGTACTAAAAAAATCGTTTCTTTCAGGCATCTGAGGAGAAACGTGTTTCATTTTTCAAAGTTAATATAACACGGTGTGAAAGGTGAACATGGATGCTATGTGATAGGCCACTGTCCTTAGGAGACCCGCTGACAAAGTCATTGACTATCCTTTGAAAACCTGTCAATTTTTTGCTGAATTTAGGAGCCTTGTGAGAGAAACACTTCCTGTAATTGAAAGGTATTTAAAGAAAAATTTTCATGTAGGAATGCTGCTCAACACACATAAGATGCTGTGGTCCAAAATCAGTGAAGTTCCCATTTTACGTTATTTCTGCAAAAAGATGACAGTCTCTCAAAGAGCAATCTTTCAAGGAGGAATGTATCCAGTCAGAACTTTAGTTTCGACTACAGTCCCGTGGTGCTGCGTGTTCGGGGTCACTGGGAAGATGCCCAGCCTCTGCAGTTGGGCCAGTTTTGCTCACTCCGCCAGGTCTGCCTGTTGCAGCCGGGGCTGATGTGGGCATGTCCGTGGGATGGAAACCCTGGTTAGCAGGCACGGCTTAGAATGAAATTAACAGCCTACACCTCACTGGCCTGGTATTTTCCAAACACTCAGCAATCTGTTTCACTGACTAGGGGGCGGTGAGCGGGAGACAGAGATGGTCACACAGACAGGAAAGGAAACCTGTAAACCCTCACCCCACCTCTTTCAGTCAGGCCCTCAGACCACACAGGAAAAGCATCTGGTCCTACAGGACGACATTTTATTGGGCAGTTTCTAAAACTGATTCCTTAGAATGAGAACTTTCTTATCGTCTTTTCGTTTGCTCCATGACAAGTGCCCCTGACAACCTCCTTTGCTGTGCCATTAGAGGGCTTCTGGATCCTGAAACAACATGCAAGAGCAAAAGCAAAAACCAACTCACATTGTGAGTTGCTGGAGAGCAGTTGGCTGAAAGAATGAGACCCTCACGCAAATAGACTTCTTAACCGTGGGGCTCCTCCGAATATTTGATGTTTAAAAAGGCACAGTAAAAACAGATTGCAAGAGCAACCTTATTTTATAAAACCAGGAATGGAAAAAAAAAAACATGAAAAAATGTCACCCAAGCGATTCCCTGTGCCTGGGTGGAAACTTCCTGGCTTCTAGGTGAGGAGGATGGCTGTAACTACAGGAACCACCCACAGCAGCCCCTCCCAGCTGGGAGCTAGAGCTAGCTTAACCTTTTAAGTGCTAATGGAGAAAATAGTTTGACCTCCAGTGGGAAGCACTCGCAGGCAGCAGCATGGAAAATTAGAAAACAAACAAAAACAAGGATTAGTTAGATTTTGGTTCACCTCAGGACTTCAGAGGAAGCATCTTCACTAGTCACCACTAATCCATTTATTTATCTACACTAATTTCCTCGTTCCAAATCCCCCAAATTAATTGTATTTAAGTGTTGTCGAACAGTCCTTGGTGTAAAGTCGTTTCCGTGACATGGTGCGAATACTAAGGTTTATCTAGGTTCACCTTTACCGGGTACGCTAGGTGTGTGTCTAAAGACGAGGTTAAAAGTGTTATAGGTCTTCCACTATAGAGACGTCACGACACTAGCTCTCTACGTCCCGTTCGGTACATTGAAAGTCGTTGGCACGGTCACCGGCGGTCTGTAGACCGCGAAAGTGCTCAGACGCGTACTTATCTTAGAACAACCGTTTTCAGCACATTCCTCATTACACCAACGAGACACCAGGTATAAAGTATATTTATGGACATCTTTGGTTATAGACAAAGTCTTTCTTTGTCTGATACCAAACGTAGTTAGAAAGAGTTCGTCTGAATAGGTGTTTCAAGACATATTTCAGAGAAAGCCTTCCTAAGGAACTGAGACCCATTACACAAATAGTTCCATTGACGAATAATTTTTTGAGCTCTTTTCTTTGGAGAACTCAATACGGATGGTACTGAGTGCAGAAGTTATTACAAAATAGTAATAGGGCTGAAATAATGTATTTCCGGTTGTATGTTTTAGTATGCTTTGTGTGTCGGGAAGACCCGTCACTGTGACAATATCTTACTTACGAACGATAACAAATCAGTGAATCATCACGGACTGAGGAAAGTTGGGATATCTGACGTCGGACGGTCCGAAGGGACAGGAGGTGATAGAGGGTCTCAAACGAGTTTGAGTATAGGTGACTTAACCACTACGATGGATTGACGGAGTAGGAGACGGTGGGGGAAGAGGAGGACAGAAGTTAGAAAGGGTCGAAGGCCCAGAAAGGGTCACTCAACCGAGAACCGTAGTCTACCGGTTTCATAACCTCGAAGTCAAAGTGGTAGTCAGGAAGGTTACTTATAAGTCCCAACTAAAGGAAATCCTCCCTAAGCAAACTGGAGAAACGACATATCCCCTGAGAGTCCCCAGAGGAGGTCGTGGTGTCGAACACAGGAGAGTTTAGACACACAATAACTTTGGAATTGGGGGTTCGTGATGGTGTTAGGTGGTAGGACCTCTGGGGTGATGAGGTTGCAAGGGTGGAAGCTCCATGAGTGTGATCAGTGCCCTGTCAGAGGCCTGGGAGAACCAGCTCTCTCTCTGCCACGTGAGGGCACAGGAGAAGCCCCATCTGTGGACTGGGAGGCAGGTCCTCATCAGACCCCAGATCAGCTTGTGCCCAGATCTTGGCTTCCCCACCTCCAGAACAGTAAGAAAGAAACGTTTGTTGTTCTAGCCGCCATGAGTGGTACTTTTTGTTATAGCAGCTCAAACAGACTAAGACAGAGGTCCAACTGGCTGTTCAAAACATCCTGCAATGCTTTAGGTGTTAGGAGCAAAAAGTCAAATTAGAGTCAGTAATGACACAGACGTATTCTTCAAGCGGACTGCCTCCTGGCCTGATGGGACATATGTATAGCTTTACCACCTATTAATGATACTGAGTCTTACTCTACCCCAGCACTCTCAAAGTCTAAGCAACTTAGAGGAATAAACCTTCATCTTTCAAGAAACTTGCAGTTGAGGGACAAGGCATAAATAGGCAGGGAGAACATTTCCATACAGGATTGCAAGTACTGAGGCGGGGGTGCCGGAAGCCCAGAAGATCAAGGGGAAGTCACAGTGGATTCACAGACAAGGCTGACTTCTAGGATAAGCAGGGTGGTGCTGGCTTGTTACCAAACAATGCCAAAGTGAACATTGGTACTGCTGCCTCAGGGGCCTCCCTGGTAGCTCAGCTGGTAAAGAATCTGCCTGTAGGAGATGGAGATGCAGGAGACCCCAGTTCAACTCCTGGGTCAGGAAGATCACCTGGAGAAGGGATAGGCCACCCACTCCAGTGTTCTTGCCTGGAGAATCCCCGTGGACAGAGGAGCCTGGTGGGCTATAGGCCGTGGGGTTGCAAAGAGTCAGACACGACTGAGTGACTAAGCACAGCATAGTGCCATCTCAAAATATATTCAAAAAATAATGGATATGTAGGGTGATGTTGGCTTGTTACCAACTAGTGCTGAATTGGACATTGGTAGTGCTGCCTCAAAATAAATTCAATAAATAATTGATATGAATTAAACATTGGTAGTGCTTCCATAAAATATACTCAATGAGTATCCGATAATGTATATGTTTCAAAGATGTTTAAATTTAAAAGCTTGCAAATCCTGATGCCAACAATGTGTCATCAAGCAGAATATACATTTGCAAAATGTCAGCAAACGGATTCTAAAATATTAACGGGAGATGAACAATTGCACAAATGTACCCCTGGTTGAACATGACCCTCGTGAGCCGGTGATTCTGACCTGCCCAGGTAAAGATGAAGGTACCTATGATTGTGGGTCAGATAGCAATCATATAAAACCATCTGCAGTGTAAACCCACCAGATCCCAAATTAAAATACACATCCGCGTACTCGTAAAGGAGATACGAGTGTCCATGGTCGCTGGGACTACTCTTCCTGATAAAGCATCCTTTTTAACAAAACTGAAAATCGATGATAGAAGAAGTTTCCAAATTGACACGAGCCTTTTGAGAAACTGAAAATAGATCTTCCTGTCAAAGGCTAACAGTGCTGTCCTCTGTCTGGACGACACAGGGAGCAAAATTATCCGATTTTCATTTCCTCAATTTCACTCCACACTGGTAAAACGCGTGAGTATTGATTCATCCGCTGAAACAAAAACCAGACGAGCTCTTCACCCCAGCAGGGTCAGATGGGTTTGAGGGTGTCTAATTATACCTGGAGAGAGCGTATAAATCTTCCCCAGTCATTACGGGGGCGGTTTGCGTCCAAAGGCATCATTCGAATCCCCTTAACCCACCACATTTCCTCCCTTTGTTTTATGGGAGGTCATGGGTCCCAGAGTTAATATTATCATGCTTCACAGACTTTCAAATTTGTATCGGAAATAAGATTTGCTGCATGAGAAAGCTGGTATGCTCCTCTGTTTGCACAAGCAAATCTATAACTATGCATCGCAACTGTCTCTCTGCATACACACAGGAAATACAGATAAGCAGGAAGTACACATATATATGCTTTCATTTTTCACCCTCGGGCCCACCGTAAAGATCTGATTTCTAGGTCATCACTCTAAGACATAAAATATTTACGTCCCAAGAACATCTTGAATTTCTCCAAATTATATCATTAAATTAGGCATGCTTAATATTCCACCAGAAAAACAGTAGGTTATATGAAAAGAAACTAATTCTATATAAATAATCAAGATAAGTATTGAAATTATTATCAACATGTCCATATAATATTTGTTTAAAGTTGAATTGCATTTTTTTGTTTTTTTCAGTTACAAATCAACTTCAGATGAATTACACTAAAGGTTATTTGCCTTCATATCTTTTAAAAGGAATAGAATATTGTGTTTCTTTTATATAGAAACAGCACCAGAATAAGGAAGTGTGAGAAACTTACCTCAAAAGTACCAGGCTTTTGTAATAGTTTCAGGAAAGTGATTATGGTATCTATTTATCAAAGGAACCAAAGGGTCTGACTGAACGCCATACCTGGGAAGCGCTAAAGGTGACCCTGGCATTTTTATTGCTGAGTTTTTCCTCCCTCTCCTGGGCACACTCATGAATTGGCATTGTGCACTGCAGGTCATTTGGCAACCTGCTTTGTTTGCTCATGGACATTTTTCCAAGTCAGCGAATGTGGATTTACATCATTCTTTTTAATAGCTGAATAGTATAGATGTTCACTAATTTATTTAACAGATTCCCTTTGATGAACATTTAGGTCGATTCCCATTTCCTCCAATATAAATAATGTTGTAATGAACATTATTGTACATATATCTTGGCTTGACTTATCTAATTCTTTCCATTAAATATATCAGAATCAAACTTGACCCTTAAAAGTAAGCTTATTTTAAGTTTTGATCACTTTTATACATTTTGTCAAATTATCCAAAAGTGTTTTGTGCCAATTGTTTGTGCCAATTCTGACCCATAAAATGCAAAAGGGTAGCTTTTTTTTAACTTTTCTTCCAAGATGATGCTGGACAAATGAAATTTCCAGGTCATTTTTATTATAGTAAGTTGATTACTGGTGAAGTGGAATGTCTTTTCATATTTGATTTGTTATGCATATTTCTTCTTTTGTGAATTCTCTAACAATTTGCATTTCACATGTTTTGTGATTAGAGTTGTGTTCCGTTTATTACTGTTTAAGCCTTCTTGGATGCTTGATACATATGCCGCTGTTTATGCAGAAATCTTTGCTGACATGAAATTTATCTTCGTGTGAAAGGTGAGGCAGAGCTCCGCTTTAGTTTTTACAGCCTTGTGCATTCATTAATTGATATTTTTTCTTAATGACCTGAGCTATGCATAGACAGAGGGGCCTGGTAGGCTAAGACTGTGTGTCTGTGGGGTCGCAGTGAGTCGGACACGCCTGAAAGAATAGACCACCTATTTCCCATTTCTAAATCTCTCTTTGTGCGTATGCACGTTTCTGGGTGGGCTCCTCTCTCCACGTGGCTGACTCAGGTTTATTACTGAACTTTGCAATGGATAATAACCACCAGAGAGGACAACCTCCTTCCCCCTCCTCCTCGGAGATGGGACAGGGGTCAGAGGGCCCCTCCAGGTTCCTGACGGGGCGCTTCCTGGCTGTGTAACCTCGACAACTTGCTCAGCCACTAAAATGGACAGAAAGACTGCAGCAGCACCTCAGGGTGGCTTTTCTGAGAGGAGTGGCCTGGAAAGCACAGGATCAGCCACGGAGCAGGGCCATCTCATGGGTCATCGCCAGGATGTTCCTGATTATTCAAAGATGTTCCTTTTTCTAGATAAGTTTTGGAAGCGGTTTTAGAAAATTAACTCACTGCAAATGGGTTGGAATTTTCACTGGTATTATATTAAATATATTAATCTATATACGGATACTGGGCAAATGAAGTCTTATTGATACTGAACATTGTCAGCGAAGAATAAGGCACTTTATTAAAGATTTATTTTGTCTGCCTTCACATCGTGTTACAGCTTTCCACGTTGGCCAGCACTTCCAGAAGAAATGTAAGCATAGCCAAAGAGGGAGAGAGACTGTTTTGCTTCGAGTGTGAACAGAATGGCTCTGTGCTTCTTCTGTACCTCGTGCATGAAGCTGATTTCCTCCTCAGCCTTCCGGCTGTCCACCTGGCTCTGCGCGTCCACCTGCACCATCTCCACGTTCACTCTGGTTGCTGTTGGAGCTTAGGAGGAGGCCGCAGCCACCCCAGGATGTGTTCCGCATAGCCTTCTCATCTCACTGTCCAGGGTGGGGAACAGGGAGCCAGGACAAGGCCTGTTTACAGCCCAATCATGTCCTGTTTCTGCCCCGAGAGAGGCATTTCAAAGATGGGGCCATACCCTAGTTCAGAAAGGATATTTTCTCTTAGACATTGACATTTTAACTCTCTTTGGTTCATTTTGGTCATTTTTGTGGTCTAGTCATTTAGGTAAATGTGCATTATACTACTATGCTTTGGTTATTTGAAGTGTATAAATTATTTCCGGTAATAGAACGAAAAAGGTTTTAAAAAATGCAAGGAAAATCCTGTGTTTTCAGTTTGGAACATGGTTAGAGTAGGAGAAGCGGCTTAAGGAGCCAGCATCACAGGCCCAGCTCTTCTCTTACGAGGCTTCAGGCTTCAGCACTGGTGTCTAACCGCCGAAGCTTCACTTTGCTTTTTGATGACGTTGTTATCACGATGATTTTCTCATAAGTCTGTAGTGAGCTTTGTATGTGCACGGTGTGTGGCTTCATTGATTAACAGTGAGTTCTCTGTTATTATAATAAATATTATAAAGCTTGAGGACTTGAGACGTTGAGCTTTTTGCTCTTGGATAACTGAATTAGTGATGTTAACAATAACTTCAAGAAATACAACTGCCTGTAGCCAGATATTTAAAAAGATTAGAAATCAGAAATGTCAAGGTTGTTTTGTATGGTAAAGTAAATAATTGGTGCTAATTATAAGAGGGCCATTATGCACTGATAATCAAACAGCTTGACACATGAGCCTGGATGGTTCCTACTCCACGGGTGTGGGTGACTGGAGTACACACAGCCAGGCCCTCACTCTTCCTTAGAAGATGGTCCAAGATTTATTAAACCACAACTTCTACTAGAGTCATTACACCACCAAATTGTGTGTGTGTGTGTGTGTGTGCATGTTTAATCACTAGGTTGTGTCCAACTCATTGTGACCCCATGGACTGTAGCCTGCCAGGCTCCTCTGTCCATGGGATTCTTCAGGCAAGAATACTGGAGTGGGTTGCCATTTCCTTCTCCAGGGGATCTTCCAGATCCAGGGATAGAACCCGTGCAGGGGGATCCTTTACCAGCTGAACCACAAGGGAAGCCCAAGAATACTGGAGTGGGTAGCCTATCCATTTTCCAGTGGATCTTCCAAACCCAGGAATTGAACCGGGGTCTCCTGCATCGCAGGTGGATTCTTTACCAACTGAGCTATCAGGGAAGCCCCCCTGCATTGTCAGGGGGATTCTTTACCAGTCGCACCACCTGGAAAGTGAGAAGCCAATATAAGAACCCCACATTTTCACTATCATATTTCCTACTGTTCTTAGAAAAGTACTCAGCACAAAATTGGTTTTCAATTAATATTTTCTCAAGGTAAAATTTAGAATTTCATGATGTTAACAACAGTGATTTTAAGCATTAAGGAAAACCAAAAAGAAAGGGAAATGTTGTCTGCTACTTAAAGTTCTTTGCATCTTGCCTGTACTAGATAATAACAACCTAATTACTGCAAGAAGATCCAACCAGTCCATCCTAAAGGAGATCAGTCCTGGGCGTTCAATGGAAGGACTGATGATGAAGCTGAAACTCCAATACTTTGGCCACCTCATGCAAAGAGTTGACTCATTGGAAAAGACCCTGATGCTGGGAGGGATTGGGGGCAGGAGGACACGGGGACGACAGAGGATGAGATGGCTGGATGGCATCACCGACTCGATGGACGTGAGTTTGGGTTAACTCCAGGAGTTGGTGATGGACAGGGAGGCCTGGCGTGCTGCGATTCATGGGGTCGCAGAGTTGGGCATGACTGAGCGACTTAACTGAACTGAACTGAATTCTTCTCTAGAGAGCAAAGGGCAGTTTTCCAAGATGTCCTTTAAAAACTGGGCTAGAGATTCACACAGACACTTTAACAAAGTATTCAGACATCAAATAAGCACATAAAAAGATGCCCACCATTTTAGCAATTAAGGAAATGCAAGTTAAAATGATGAGGTACTGCTCCACACTTATTAGAATAGAAACTACTATAAATAAACAAATTTGACAGTTCCACCCATGATCAGGACAGCGAGTGGAAACCACGCAGAGCAGCCTCAAAAATCAATGGGCAAATTGAGATTGCTCAGTGACCTTTAAGCATATTCTTAGAGACTTTCAAAGCACTTTCATTGTTGGTTTTTGATGTAGAGGAAAATTAAGAGTGAAACTAATATGAATTTAGTACATTGTAATTGAAAACATTGGAAACATTGAGAATTAAAACGGTTGGCTTCTCCAGAAGATTTCTCAAGAGTAGTTTGAACAGTACAGTTGTTCCTTTTTTTTTTATGACTTCTACCACAGGTGGAGTCTTTACTGTACCTGGGTGAGCTATCTTGCTCCTCTCTGAGCTTGCATCAGCATCCAGTGCTGTGTCCTTCCTCTAGATGTGGGGAAAGGCTCCGAGATGCCTGCAGCCTGAGGTTCATGCTGGTGTCTCTTCCCAGGGATGCCTTCGCCGGTGGTCCTGACCAGGACTGCACCATCCAAGTCTTTGACTGAAGCTTCATTTCCAAGGCTGATGCTTCATTTCTTTGTTGTACATTCACCTCTTTTGGCTGATTTTCTCTTCCAGCTGTCCATTTTTGCAAAGTGTCACAGAAGGACACAGGCAGGTGACAGAACCAGGCACCATACTGTCTATGTCTGGACGGGACCTCAGATGTGCACCGACCAGTCCAACTGGTGTGATGGACTCGGTGCTAGTGGTCACTGGTCATGACCTGAGGTTGTCACTTATGGATGGAATGGCTTGTGGACCCATGATCCAACAGCAGTGTCTGTTTTTGATGAAATTACTCATAGTGAATATTCCCTGGTGATGAAGTTTCAGCCATGTTGTGGGGCTGATATTAGTTAATTAAACCATGGGAAGTGAAACCCGAGGTACCAGAGCCCTACAAATCGAGGATGTGAAGGACTCAGAACTCTCAGACATTGCTGTGGGCTTGCAGAAGGGTGGCAGCTTCTTACACAAGTAAACATGTACTTAACATGTAACCTAGGAACGCAGCTCCTAGGCATTTGCGGTAACTAAATGTCCACACGAAAACCTACACACAAATGTTCACAGCAGCTTTCTTTCTACTTGCCAAAAACAGGAAACAGCCCAACTTCTTTAAATGGAGGAAGGAATATACAACGGGACACTCTCCAGTGCATGGAGGGGGAGAGGACTACTGATATGTAAAGCGACATGGGCAAATCTCACGAGATTGTGCTGAATGTGTGAGGTCACAGCTGACATAATGCATGATTCCATGTTCAAGACATCCTGGAAGAGGCAGAGCCTCGGGGACTGAGGACCAATCAAGGAAGAGTTTGTCTGCAAAGCAAAAGTGAGCAGCGGGAGATCGGGGGGTACCCTGTGCTGGGAGAACTGCTCTATGCCCTGAGTTTGCCAGAGGTTACATGAATCTATACGTGTATTAAAACTTGTAGAACTGTACACCAAAAAAGATAAACAAAAATTAAATTTAGGGATGGTTAAGCTAAAGAGTTGGAATTTCTGCCCTGTTCTTTTAATTGACTGACTTTGAGGGGGAAAAGGTTTTGCCAAAAGGAAATAGGTTATTCTATGGCTCCATGCAACGTTATCTGTAGCCAACCTCTGCATATGATAATTTACTGTAATAATAAAAGCACTGAAAATGTAGCCATCTAAAATTATGTTGTAACTCTCATGAGTGGAGAAGAAAGGAAAAGTTCACGGGAAGAGGATTTGAACAAAAGTTAATTCTCACACTTGAGAGAGAGGTGGAATGGCAATGCCTAAACGGGGGAGTCAAGACCGACTGGTGTGACAATGTAATGTGGAGACAAGAGGGAAATAATAAACCATCTGCTGAAAAGGTTCCAAGCAGCTGCCTCAGGGGCTGGTGGAGCTGAGAGAAGGGATGCAATCAGAGTCCAGCTTTTCTCTGACAATTTTTGCAGAACAGTTTTGCAATTGTGCATATCTTAATACAAATAAAATCTTTCTGAAAAGTAAAAGAACCAACTAATATGTGGCATAAAGCGAGAGTACATTAACCATTTTTACACCAAAACACGATAGTGGTTTTTTTGAAAAGTGAGCTCTGGAATATGCTTGCTTTATTTCTTTTATCATTTTATATTATTTAATAAGGTTTATAATTCAATATTTTTGAAGTACATGCGTTTCTTTTACCCTAAGGAAAAATAACATTTCAAAAATTGTTGGTATGGGAAGATTAATTCAACATCTACAGTGACCCAAATATATTGGCAACATGTTACTTCTCATCATAAGTCAGAAATAACAACACAGAATCTCTAAAGTTTTTCTTTCAGGGAGATTTGGGTGGTCCCAAATGATCTTTCCAAACCAGGCAGGATCAAGGCATCCTTTGCGTGTAGATAGGTTGATTTCTTCCCAGATGGTGCTAGTGGTAAAGAATCTGCCTGCCAGTGCAGAGACTCAACAGATGGAACTTTGATCCCTGGATTGGGAAGATCCCCTGGAGAAGGAAATGGCAACCCACTCCAGTATTCTTGCCTGGAAAATCCCATGGACAGCGGAGTCTGACGGACTACAGTCCGTGGGGTCGCAAAGATTAGGACACGATTAATCACATATACAACACACACAGGTCAGCTTCTATATAACAGTGTGTTTATTTGTATTTTGGTACATAGTTAAGATGTGTTTTAAGTCAGGAGTCTCATACCTCCAGAGTCTAATGCCTGAAGATATGAGATGGAGCTGATGAGATAAGAATAGAAACAAAGAGCACAATACATATACATAGAATGTCTTTGAATCATCCTGAAACCATCTCCCCTCCGGTCCATGGAAAAACTGTCTTCCATGAAACTGGTCCCCGGTGCCAAAAAAGGTTGGAAACTGCTGTTTCAAGTGATTCAACTAGATATTGTTTTAGGGTTCAAGTATAATTCAATGGACTGTATAGTTCAGTTCAATTCAGTTCAGTCGCTCAGTCGTGTCCGACTCTGCGACCCCATGAGTCGCAGCACGCCATGCCTCCCTGTGCATCACCAATTCCCGGAGTTCACTCAGACTCACGTCCATCGAGTCAGTGATGCCATCCAGCCATCTCATCCTCTGTCGTCCCCTTCTCCTCCTGCCCCCAATCCCTCCCAGCATCAGAGTCTTTTCCAATGAGTTCAACCCTTTGCATGAGGTGGCCAAAGTACTGGAGTTTCAGCTTTAGCATCATTCCTTCCAAAGAAATCCCAGGGCTGATCTCCTTCAGAATGGACTGGTTGGATCTCCTTGCAGTCCAAGGGACTCTCAAGAGTCTTCTCCAATACCACAGTTCAAAAGCATCAATTCTTTGGCGCTCAGCCTACTTCACAGTCCAAAAGAGTCAGACACGACTGAACAACTTCCTTTCATAAACCGGGAAACTAAATAATAAACAAGTTTTAAAGAGACTTTCAGGTATATTCTTAAGGTAAGTACATATTTTCTAGAAAGATAACTTAATACATAGAATGAATTTTTCTGCAAATGTTTTATTTTGGATATCAAACACTTGACTAGTTTTTGTAATATCACTCTCTGAGCGACACCTTGAAAATATATATAATTCTTGAAAATACTTTTGTCTGTTTATATGTATTAAAAAGTCCAATAAGAATCGCATGGGCTGTAAAATAGATCAGCAGAATTTCCACTTGGAAACTTGCCTGCTTGTTTCTAATTTGTTTATAACACACTATGAGTCAACCTCGATGGTAAAAGATTTCAGAAGACATGCCTTATATAACTGTAATTATAATGTGCATTTATTTCATGCTGTCCACTGACATCAAAGGGTACATTTCTTTTTGCCCTTAACTGTTCTGCCCAACTTTGAAGATGCCTGAGAAAACCACAAGTGAAGAGTCCCGCTATTCGGTGTCCACACCAGCATTGTAGAGGAAATACATTTTCCACTATAAAGTGTATCACAATTTCTTTGTAGTCCCAGGATCTGAGGACAGACATGTCAACTTTGCTGGATGGCTCCCTGGCGGGAAGCCCTGGTGCTGGACACCTGGTGGGAGGCCTGTGCCGGGGACTGTACATGGATTTTCCCAGGAGAGCAGCTGCTCTAAACATGCAGAGAGAGAGCCAGAGTTGGCCTGTCCATCTGGAAGCTGCTGCCTGCAGCACAGAGCTGGACTGACTAGGGGAAGACACGGAAAAGGGCCCAGGCTCCCAGCCCTTCACACCCCAGGGAACCGACTGAGGAGAAACCCGACAAGGGATGGACCAGAACACCAACTTGTTTGTTTTTTTTAACATTTTTATTTCTTTACCAAACTCACCAAAGTGATCTTTTGAGGTTAAAAGTGGGTTGGGACATTAGTTTCTTAAGCAGATTCAACAGTTGGTTACCAGGATTTTCTAGCCCTAAAGTCACGAGCTTATGAAGTTACTTTAGAAAATCCCTACAAGGCAAATGCTTCACTAAAAAAAGCATTCAGGAAAGGGCTGTCGGTCGTGCAGAGTAAGAACCCGAGGGGAGGTGTGGGAGGAAGAAAGCACTCCACAGTGCGCCAGGCACTGTGCCCACCACCCTTTGCAGTCATGCATATTATCGTTATCTTTGCAAATGAAACGGAGCTTCAGGGTGGTTAATAAACAGACCCAAAGTTGCACAGCTAGTCACTGGTGGAGACTGAATTGACACTCACAGCTCTGCTTCCCGGGTCCCCACAGACCCCCAGATCCGAGCCAAGTGGGAGCTCACGTCACAGTGGGAGAGCGGGGTGGAGGCCCTGGAGCTGGCCCAGGTCTAACCCAGGTGCCAGCTTCATTGTGGGCATCATCTGGACACCAGACTCGTGCCCTGAGCAATAAGTGCTATCCTCTCTGGGCCAGCCCTAGAGTCCAAGGAGTACACAGCCATGACCTGCAGGTCGGTGACATTACCCGCTTCTGCTCTGGACGGAGAACGCCTCACCCTTCCTGGGACTAGTACCTGCTTCTGGTACGGTCTGCCACCCCTCATGCTGTGCTGTTGTACAGAGGGTGTGCAGGGCTCCTCATTCACCAGCGTAAGACTGGATGACTCGACCTCAGCCAAGTGTCCGTCTGAGGAGCTGTGGTCAGAGCCCAGGACGACCAGCCCCCAGCCCACCCAGAAGCAGCAGCTCTCCTGGGAGCCAGAGGGTCTAAGTGCTCCAAGGAAGGGTCATGTCAGGACAACACTGAACTGCTGGAAAGCTCTTCTCCAAGATGGGAATTCTGCTGGAAACAATGGACTTGCCTGGAATTCCTCAAGAGTTAGGGGTAGGGGCACAGGCCTAAGACTCAGGATGCTGACCTCATCGGGGGGTCTGTGCACCCTGGGATTTGCAGGACGTGAGGTCCTGTTGGAAGCAGGAGGACATTTCCAGCAGGGGACAGAGAAGGAGCCCCGGAACCTGCCCTCTGCCCTGTGCAGTCCTGGTGCAGGTGGGCTGGCTGGTTAGTGATCCTCACAGACGCAGAACTCAATTCCCTGGTGTCGAAGGGCCTTCTGGGGGAGCTGCTCATCCAGGATGATCCAACATGGTTATCACAGGAGGCAGGAGGCTGCTGCGTCCTGGGAGCAGAGAAAAGGTTCTGATGGGGTAGAGGGGTATGAGTGGGTATGACGAGATGCATATATATAGATATGTCTAGATTTATATATGTATATTGCAGCTTCCCTGGTGGCACAGCGGTAAAGAATCTGCCTGCTAATGTAGGAGATGTGGGAGACTTGGGTTCGATCCCTGAGTCAGGAAGATTCCTCTGGAGAAGGGCATGGCAACCCACTCCAGTATTTTTGCCTGGAGAATTCCATGGACAGAGGAGACTGGTAGGCTACAGTCAACAGGGGTCTCAGTCAGATATAACTGAGAACTGAACAACAACAACATGGATATTTCTGGATGTATCTGAGCATATATGGGATATACGGTCACCTCCCAGTGTTTCCATTTTGGTGACAATGGCAAACGTTCTTTCAGCCTGAGAAGGGGCAGACAACCAAAGGCTCAGACCCGCTGCAGATGAACGTCAAGGAGCCCCAGCTCCAACATAAGCTGGATGGATTGAACTGCTGTCCAGGGTTAAGGTGGATCTGGAATGATATTGACGGGGTTGCGGGGAGAAGGTCCCCAGGGCCTTGAAACCAGTCACGACAGCAGGACATGGCTGATTCCCTGGGTCACCCGCAGATAGGCCAGGGCAGATCCGTGGAGGGGAACACGTGGACAAGAGGAACAGGTCCGTGTGGCCCAGGATGCTGGCACCGCCTCCCAACCCCTGGGTCCAGCCTGGGACATGATGGTTCCCATCGCTCCCCTTGGCTTCTGGCTGACCCACCTCAAGTGCTCCGTTCCTGCCTCTTCCAGATGTGCAGGGTTGGCTCCATCCAGGTGCAGGGTTCACAGTGTCCAGAGGCAGCCCCACCCACAGGGTGGCATGCGGTGGCCACAGCTCAGCTCCCCTCCTTCAGGGGACCCTCCTTGTGCTGGTGTGGGGTCTGGGCCCCTGTTACCTCTGGCAATGCCCATGAGACAAGTCGGGTATTTTCAGAGGTCTGGTTTGGGGGGAAATGTAATAGCATTGGATGCTTTCAGCTAAAATATTGTGATATTATGGTAGTTTCCTAGGATAAAGACTGAGTGGCTTAAAACAATAGGAATTTATTTCCTTGGCATCCTGGAGGCCAGAATCCAAGCTCCAGCTGTCTGCTGTGCTGTGGTCCCTGTGAGGCTCTGGGGCAGGGTCTGGGGAGGTCGGGCCCCCCGCCTCTCCCAGCTGCTGGTGTGGATGCTGACCCTCACTAGCCCTTGGCCTGTAGACAGGGCCGTCTAGTTTCTGTGTCCACGTGTAGCTTCTCCTGGGTCTCCTTTCTTCCCCGGTTCCTCCCTTCTGGTAGGACACCAGTCCCAGGCCAGCTTGCCCACAGTGACTTCATCTAACTTGACCGCATTTGCAGAAATGTTATTTCCAATAAGCCACATTCCCAGGAATAGGGGTCAGGACTTGAATGCAGCTTCTGGGGGAGACACAACTCCACTCACCACAGACACTAACACAAACAAAAGCATCCTCCTGACCCCGAATGACAAGTGTCATTCTGGACAGAAGGAATGGCGGCGGCTCGGATGCTACCATGAACCACTGGCTTTACAATGTCGTCTTTCTTATGTGTCCTGGAAGCCAGAACGGCCATCCAGGGGCCCTGTCTGAAATCTCCTTGGGAAGGACGGTGACCTTCAGCTCCAAGGCCCCCGACTCCCTGTCCTTGGTCTGCCCCAGGATACCCCCTGTGGCTGCCGCCACCCTCTCCCCTTTCCTATCAAATGGCACCTGAATTATTTTATCAATAACTGTGGTGCCATATTTCTAACTGCTAAAAAGGTTAACATCTCTGAGTCGCCGGTTAAGTTCGCGCTGCAGCCTGATGATATACTTAATGGCAGCAAAGCGCCCAGCAAATTTCCTGCAACATTAGCTGCATTTAAAAGTATAATCTTATGCAGCTTTTTCTTGCTCAACAACATTTCAGAATAATGGGGGAACGCGTCTATTTACAAGGGAGAAAATAACACACAGTATTTAACACTCCATGCGATGCTTACAATTCCTTTAGGTGCAAACCCGTAAAAACAGACAAGGGGTTTGAAATACTCTCCACAAGCAGAAAAGCATTGGAACCTGGGGGACCATAACCAAGTCGCAGGTTATCAAAGGCTGAGGTTTGTCTAATAAGTGGGTGCAGGGCGCACGCGTGTTTTTAGACGTAATTACTATATGCAGAAGGAAAAGGCTTAGCCCTTCTAACTAGCACGTAATGAGCCCCTCATCAATAGGGTCCTTTATAAGGCTTCTCTCTGTGCAGCAGGGCAGAACTGACTGCTGGGCTGCGTGTTTTGTGTCTGGGGCTTTCAGTCTTTCTCCAACGAAAATACATCATTCTGAGCCACTCTTCCAATACATCACAGTCATTTTCGGCACTTGAGTTGTTTTTCTCTCCATTTTTCTCACAAAATCAAGCATCATTACAGCAGGTTTCAAGTGCACGTTAGTGTCTGCAATCTACCCCTGCTTTTCTTTAATATTTCATCATTAAATAGCAAAATAACCTGATATGATCCTAATTTAGTGCCAATTACACTGCATTGATCAAAGTGACCTTTTCATACTGGAGCACAAAAATCAATCCCGCTGTACAACAAATGTCAGGCGGGGAGGGCAACATATAATCTGTGACAATCAAAACATTACTTACAAATGAAATCACCACTGACCCGCACGCCAAGGCAATTTCTGCATCGTGGGTGCTGTTTGTGCCTGCAGCTCATGGTGGGGATCTGGTGGTTCCCTACTGACGGCCCCCAGACACAGGGCTGGGGTCCTCTGTCCCAGTGGTGGTGGGGGTCAGTGGTCACATCCTGGAGGTCGGGTCAAAGGAGAAGCCCAGAACGTGCTCAAGGTCCAGACTTGTTCCCGGAGCACAAAGGCAGGGGCCCCCAGATCCCTCTCTGAGCAGTTGCCCAGAGTGCTCTGACAGCTCTGCTCGGAAGGACCCCCAAGCTAAGTACGTTTGAGGGGGAGGATGTTGGGAAGCAGAACCATCCCACGGTTTTCATGGTGATGGTGACACCTACCAGTCTCCCTGGAACTTGGGTACAGAAATCTAGCTTGATCCAAACAATACCCCTACCATGTACGATTTCAGTGGGCACAACGGGCTTCTCTTTGTTCCCCAGGAAGTGTTCCTGCCCCCATGTGACACAGGGACTCTGTAATGGGAACCCTGATGGTGCGGGGTGTGTCCCCCCATACCTGGGGCTTGAACTTGAGAAGCAGCAGAGAGCATGGGCGGCAGCTTGGAGAAACCATGTATCCTTGTCCTGGCCCCACAGCTGTCTGCGAGATACGGGGCCAGTCTCCTGACTTCACTGGTTCTAATTTCATCATCAGTTCAATGCAGAAAGAGGTTTTCTCCACCTCATGGGCTGGTGTTGGAGTCACATGATATCTAGTGTCTGGCATGTCATAATAGCTCAATAAATATTAGCTATTACTATAGCAGATAAGTAATAGAAACGCTGGGCTGGAAGAAGCACAAGCTGGAATCAAGATTCCCGGGAGAAATATCAATAACCTCAGATATGCAGAGGATACCACCCTTATGGCAGAAAGTGAAGAGGAACTAAAGAGCCTCTTGATGAAAGTCAAAGAGGAGAGTGAAAAAGTTGATTTAAAGCTCAACATTCAGAAAATGAAGATCATGGCATCAGGTCCCATCACTTCATGGGAAACAAATAGATGGGGAAACAGTGGAAACAGTGTCAGACTTTATTTTGGGGGGCTCCAAAATCACTGCAGATGGTGACTGCAGCCATGAAATTAAAAGACGCTTACTCCTTGGAAGAAAAGT
>SJYT01058761.1:32020-92151 GCA_006410635.1 Cephalophus harveyi | reverse complement strand
GGGGCTCCAAAATCACTGCAGATGGTGACTGCAGCCATGAAATTAAAAGACGCTTACTCCTTGGAAGAAAAGTTATGTCCAACCTAGATAGCATTTTCAAAAGCAGAGACATTACTTTGCCAACAAAGGTCCGTCTAGTCAAGGCTATGGTTTTTCCAGTAGTCATGTATGGATGCGAGAGTTGGACTGTGAAGAAGGCTGAGCGCCGAAGAATTGATGCTTTTGAACTGTGGTGTTGGAGAAGACTCTTGAGAGTCCCTTGAACTGCAAGGAGATCCAACCAGTCCATTCTGAAGGAGATCAACCCTGGGATTTCTCTGGAGGGAATGATGCTAAAGCTGAAACTCCAGTACTTTGGCCACCTCATGCAAAGAGTTGACTCATTGGAAAAGACCCTGATGCTGGGAGGGACTGGGGGCAGGAGGAGAAGGGGATGACAGAGGATGAGATGGCTGGATGGCATCACGGACTCAATGGACATGAGTCTGAGTGAACTCCGGGAGATGGTGATGAACAGGGAGTCCTGGCGTGCTGCGATTCATGGGGTCGCAAAGAGTCGGACATGACTGAGCGACTGAACTGAACTGAACTGAGAGAGCCACAGCTCTTTGCTCCCCTTCAGTGGTCCAGAAACCACCAACGTGGCCGCAGTGTGCAGTGTGTACAGACGCTCCTCGCAGCCTAAGCTAGCAGCCAGCTTCCTTGAGGTCTGAACAGACGTGGGGACACGATTTAAGGGGAGGTGCCCAGTGGCCGTCCTCTCCCTGCCCATCCTGACAGCAGTACCCTACAAACAGGGAGTGGCTACACAAGTGCAGAAAGCAGGCTGGAGCGCTGTTGGCCTGAGATGGAGATTCAAACAGTTACAAGAGTCTGAAGCTATTCATCACAGATCCCGTGTTCCAGCACTGGTGAGGGCTAGCTGCCCTCAGGTAATGCAAGCGTGCTGGTGTGGGAACACAGTGAGCTCATCCGTTCCTCCCCGGGCCAGTCTAGGAATTCTGGCAAGAAGAGCTAGTGACTTAGGAGCATCCTCTCCGCGGTGGCATCACCAGGCCCCTGGACACCAAGTCCAGGCCTGCCGGGGTTTTCCCAGGGCCCTTGAAGCTAGAGTCTGATGACTCCCAACTGACGGAGCTGGATCCAGTTCCAGGCTGGAGAGTGTAGCCCAGGTCCCCCGTGATGAAGCATCTTCAGGCCTGCCTGAGCCAGGTGAGAACTCAGCAATGCCCCAGCCCACGTACAAGCCTGAGCCAGTGCGTTTCACATGGACGCAGAGTCCCTTCCACTTAATGTAAAAGAGCTCTGTGAGTGGGTTGCTGAGGTGACTCCCTTATTCTTTAACATATTTTCCAATGCAATTTGCTGCTTAACAGCCACACTATAAATGACATGATTAAGTTTTATACATTTCTGTATATTTGATGTATTTACCCAAACGTGGCTGTCATTTTGTGTATGGGTTCAGATGTTCAGAATGGAATCAACTGTTTGCTTGATTCACTTAAATCAACTAACTTTACAAGGGGAAACTTGCTTTTTCCAGTGTCTTTGTGAAAAAATAAATGTTCTAAAACAAAAATGAGATGCCCGAAAAACACATGGAGGATTTTATAAATAAACTTCACCAAACTTATTTCCACTCTTATAGAAAAAAAATATATCTAAAAATAATCACCATCAGAAAGTTATTTTCACAATCAGCTATTTTCTAGCTTTCAGTTAAACTTACTGTTTATTCCACTGGATGGTCTGTGTTGGGCTCACTCCCATGACAGAGGAGAGTTTTCGCCACTGGGAGGTGAAGTCCTCTGCAGACCACCCATGCCTTTCTCTGGGGTTTGAGAAATTCACTGGCATATTCTCTTGTGTTCTGTTGTGATCAAAACTAGGGCTTCCCAGGTGGTGCTAGTGGTAAAAATCTACCTGCCAATGCAGGAGACATGAGAGATGTGGGTTTGATCCCTGGGTTGGGAAGGTCCCCTGGAGAAGGGTACAGCAATCCACTCCAGTATTCTTGCCTGCAGAATCCCAGGGACAGAGGAGCCTGGGGTCACAACCAGCTGGCCATGATTGAAGCGACTTAACACATGATCCAAACAAAGCAAAGTAAAATTCATCCTAATTCAAAAAATAGCGCCAATTAAAAATTGGGTTTACACACACAAAAACTTGGAGTCTACTTAGTATGCTGTAATTATAATTAACCTTGTAAGAAAAAGGCAGATGAAAAGTAAAGCATTAAATTGTCCAAACGATTCATTCTACAAGGCCAGCCATTAGGACATTGAAATTCCGATCTTGCCAAATCAATGTCTGAAGTTTTTACTTTTATCTAGTTGTGACCAGTGTGTGCAACTTACATTACTAATTTTACAGCCAATGTTACATGTTCTTGTTTGTAATCACCAATATTTCAATGTGAATGGTCCTGTTCATGTTATGAAAGAGTGGGCCAAGAGTAAACAAAATAAATTTTTGTTAAAATGAATTATGCATTAGAGATATTGCATGTGTATTAAGATATTTTTATATTAAAAAAAATCTATTGTGCAAAATGGATAGCTGGTGAGAAGTTGCTTTATAACACTGAAGCCCAGCCTGGAGCTCTGTGATGACCAGAGGCTGGGATTGGGGTGGGGAGGGAGGCTCCCGAGGGAAGGGACATATGTATAATTATGGCTGATTCAAGATAGATGGCAGAAACCAATAGAACACTGTAAAAATGAAAGCACAATTAAAAAAAAAAAGCAGTGAAAGTAGAGGTAACTTTAGAAGAAATGAGGTAGGATTCAGGAGAAAAGAAAGCAATTGGGAAAAAAGCAATAATTGATATTAAAAGTAGATTGGAATATTTGCAGACCTGAGATTCATTATAATTCCTATTAATATTTTTAAAATTCCAAGTTTCTTTACATATAGTGAAAAGAAGTCTTAATATACGTTCTTTAGAAATGAAACACCATCTGGCCTAATATAACAATTATCTTCAAGTGGGAGCATTTGATTTTTTTAAAGCATGTCAGATTAATTGATTCCATTAAACTATTTAATAAGAAGCTTGTGTCTTTTTGCTATTTATCAATCCATTTGATGCCTTTACTAAGCTTTTTTGAAATTCCCACATTTGTTTATGTCACCCAATGGTTTTAAACTATATTATTTTCCTCTAAAGTTAGTTGATTGCCATCCCACTTTAAACACATCTATTTTATAGCAATGAAATACTACGTGGGCAGTATTTGGCCCTGATTATATTTATCATAAGTGTGTTTGTTCTTTCCTAGATGGCCAAACAACTGTCCTAAATTTAATCCTCATGCACTCTATCAAACCAATCATTGTACAAGTAATAAATCATGCCCTATTAAAGAAACCAAATTTTCTGGACCTTAAGATTGGAAAATTATTAACCTAATTCTTTACAAATTGCACAGAAGATAATATCTGATAATCCATTAAGCACAACTTAATCAATGTCTTCCATCATAATGCAAAATGCACTGATAAGAATTCAAGCTCTGCTGATTAAAAGAGTATAATGTAATAGCCTCCATAAATTTTAGACTGCTGGAAATGAGTATCTTGCTAATGTAACAAGCCAAGAAATTAGATTTTCCTTATCCCCTTTTAAATATATTAATATTATGATAAAAACAAGATACAGGTTAACAAACAACAACAAAAATCTCTAACCAGGAAAACATGGGTATGGAAACCCACTGCAGTACTCTTAAACCTGGAGAATTCCATAGACCAAGGAGCCTGTCAGGCTACAGTCCATAGGGTCTCAAAGAGTTGAATATGACTCTATCGACAGAGCATGCACTTAGCAAGAAAACATAATTAACGTTAGAGTCACTAGAGTATTTAGGTAGAGTGATTTTGTATATTCTTTTGATTCTAGGGACGTGTTCAGTTTTAAAGCACAGAAGTCAGTCTAAACTCTTTGAGTTTTTCTTTAGATTACCTTTGCAATCAGTTTATCCCAGAAATGTACAAATCGACATGATCCAGGAGCCTCCATATGACCCATCAAGCCAGTGATTTTAGAGCCACCAGGGAAGTTATGACCCTGTTAAGCTGGTTCAAATTTTTAAGAATGACATGTTAGAGAAGCAATTTTATTTTAAATTAAGATTTTCTCTACTTCCTTTTTTCAATGTTTGAAGAGATACACTGATTGATTTTTTTAAGTGCAAAGTATTATCGTCTGATACCTGTAGCATTCATTTACTTCTCAAATATTATCCCAAGTAATGCATCTGCTTACCATTAGGCGTTCCTTCCTTCTGAACTCTCAGTATCTCCACTATGGATGTGCGACCCTCCATACAGTGGGCATCTCTGTGAAAGTGCACAGTTTATTCAGAGCAGAGTGATCTCAAATGCTGATACTTACGCTGAAGGCTCAGAAGTGGGTCTCAAGAAGAAACACTCACTTACACACAGCTAAACATGCAAAAAGAGAAGTGTGCATGTATCTGCGTGTGAGTATCTGTACATATTTCCAGTGGAGATGGGTTTGCTAATCTCCTCCCTTCCCTTTCACCAAAGGTTAAGTTTTCTAATTTTGTCATTGTTACTCAGTCACTAAGTCATGTCTGACTCTTTGCAATCCCAGGCACTACAGCACTCCAGGCTTTCTTGTCCTTCACTACCTCCTGGAGTTCACTCAGATCCATGTTCATCGAGTCAGTGATGCCATCCAACCATCTTATCCTCTGCTGTCCTCTTCTCCTTTTGCCTTCAGTCTTTTTCCGCATCAGGGTCTTTTCCACTGAGTCAGCTCTTCACATCAGGTGGCCAAAGTATTGGAGCTTTAGCCTCAGCATCAGTCCTTCAAATGAACATTCAGGGTTGACTTACTTTAGGAGTGACTGGTTTCTTTATTTATATAAAGGCAAATATTTTTCCAACTGTAATAAACCACTGATCATGATTTTACAAATGCAGTTTTCTTTTGAATAATAATGCACAACCATTGAAAAACTGTATTCTTATTAACTACGTAACATTAAAGATTTTTATATAGTAGGACACTAAAATTAGGCAAATTCATATCTGGCAGATCACTGGCTTCTCTGATGCCCTGGTAAATGTGATAGGTGTTAATCATGTGAAATGAGATGGCTTGCCCTCACAAGAAGAACCAGATGGTGTCAAAACAGTCCTTCTTTTCAGTTGGAAAAAGGTCTTCCAGTTTGAACAGACAAAGCTGTTCCAGTGGTTCTATTTGTTTAAGAAAATAGGTCTAAATTGATGAAACTAATCATTTTATACTAAGTGCTCTTTTTAAAGACAATTGCTGATTGCATGCCCCTTTTGTAGCTTAGCTGAGCCCGAGATGGTACAAAATAACCATCTTGCCAGTTGTCACAACTATTTGCTCATTCTTTAATTAAACATAATATAGAAAACAGTATAATTCACATCTAATTAGAAATCAACTTCTTTAGACGGTGAACTCTTTCCAAAACTGATGTTTTGGATCATTGTTTACGATTATAATGCTTATCAAGGTTGTTTATTTCCTTTACCAACCTTGATATCATCTCTAACATTAAAACAACACCCATTTCTTGATTTTTTAAAGAAGAAATTCTTTTGAGCTCATGGCATTCCTTTACCAGAGGTAATGATGATGACGCTAGTGGAGGAAATGGTTATATCCAGGCTGATTTCATTAGAACGAGTCTGATCAAGATTATGATCTCTTTTGTACCAGAATTAAAACAAGTTTTTCCACTCAATGAAACAGATAATGAATATACAAATACACAGAAATCACAATGACTTAGCATTTTTCAGCTTCATCAGATCATCAAGAAGGTTTTTAAATGTTTGAACTTGCAAATGAATTTATTAGGTATTTATTGGTCAAGTTGTTTTATACAATAAATCTTTCACAGCCTTAGCATTTGAAAAAGTGTTTTGGAGTGTTCATTTCACAGTCTGGGAGCTAACCAATTGTCACTTCATCTTTAAGACATAGAAAATGGAAACAGGGTGTGGAGGGGGGAGATTTTCTGGAGCCAGATGGGAAGCAGAAAAGCCTCAGAGATTCCACTTATTCAACAAGCATTCACTGGGTGCCTAGTCCACATTGGGGGTGAAGTCTAGCCATCCTCCGAACAGAGGAGGTAGCCAGGTGCTCTCAGCTCTCATCGGGGCTGAGGCAGACGCATACTGCTGCAGCACAGAGGGGTGTTTAACCCCTTGATTCGGGGGCTGGGTGGCAGGGAGGGCCTTCTGGGGGATACTGAAAATAACCCCAGACCTGCAGGGCCCGCAGCACTCAGACAGCATTTGGAGGAGGCTGTGGGAAAGGAGAGCCCTGTCTATGGGGCCGGGAGGGCAGACGGGTCCCCACAGACACCTTGGACCTGCCCTTCCTCAGTAATTGCCCCGTGATGCGGGGTTTGTCCCTGCCATCCTGTTACTCATTGAGTGGCCACTGGATGTCTGGCAGCTGTGACGGCATGCATTAAGAGGAACAAAAATACAGATTATCCAAGATAGTCAGTACTATCTTTCTAGATCCCTTATATGTGCTTTAATATGTGATATTTTTCTTCTTCTGACTTACTTACTTCTGTATAATAGCCTCTAGGCTCATCCACCTCATTAGAACTGACTCAAATGCATCCCTTTTTATAGCCAAGTAATATTCCATGTGTATAAACACAGACACAGAGAGCAGACTTGTGGACACGGTGGGAGAAGGAGAGGGTGGGATGACTTGAGAGAACAGGGCAACCCTGCCCCACTCTGTCCTTTCTCTGCATGCTGAGTTTTTCCAAATTTGTGATGCTGGTTGTGATAGATCTCCAGTTCTTACTTTTCAGCAAGGAATTCTAATGAGGAGGGGGCTACAGAAACACGGCCACTTAATCAATAATGCCCCTGATTTTCATTTACAACCTCATATACATCGTCAACCAGTTAAAAAGTGGGGCTTTGGGGGGCACCGAAGTGGCCCTGTGGTCAGCCACAGCACCTCATAGGTGGGACACTCTGGGGAGTATGGCAGCACCCCAGTCCCAAATCACCTGAGGATGGGATGAGGCATCCATGGGTGGGTTGGTAGCCAGGGCCCCCAGGATGGGATCCTTCCAGCAGGCATACGGGTGCCTGTGCTTCCGTATCCATGGAAACCAGGGGAAGCAAACCCAGGGTGGAAAAGAGGAGGGAGGGTGGCTGTTCCCGTGTATAGATCCTTCTGGGTCCAGGGTTACGGGGACTTCTGTCTGCGTTCCTCCCGGACTGCAAGCATAGGCTGGCTTGAGACGGCTCTGCTGTTGGCAGTTGGTGAGGTGGACCTGCTCTTGTCTGGAGAGCCACTTAGATGTCTATTCAGAACCCACCCAAGTGTCAACATGTTTTAGAAGAAGATGATTAGTAATGCAAATGTCAAGATATCTGGGCTTGGGTCTCAGAAATCCACAAAAGAACCCTCTGTTTTTTGTGGTTCTGTGTCCTGACGTCCTTCTTGGAGATGCCCCAAAATGGAGAACGTTGTTTTGATGACTTGGATAAAGATAGTGGAACTAATGCCCACTTGAATGGGTGACTGTTTATTTCTGCTTAGCATGAATCGGCGTTAATTGTTCCGAATGGCCTTTCACAGTGACCCTGTGCCCCTGACCGTCTGTGCACATGTCCACAGGTTTCCACTTGTGGCTTTTAATACACATTTCAACTCTCACACAGGCGAGTGCCTCTCCGGATTCAACCCTTGGAGACAAAAAGGAGCTCACGTCTGAGGACCCTGTTCAGGGGTGAGCTGACAGCTTTGTTTCCCAAATTAGGAAACAAGAGATTCTCCGCATGAGCTGTATGCTTCTACAAAGAAACACAACAACCAAAACCTTGTCTAAATCCCTGCGAGTGATGATGACAAAGACCTAAAATGATATACTGTGAGGAATGGAATAAAGCAGGCTGGGGATTTGGAGAAGACAGAACATGATTATGAATTATTAGTGCAGGTGTCAATGATTGGAGAATTTATAGAATATTTTTGTAGCTTAAAAAAACATATATATATATATATATATATGTATTTTGATTATAGCAAGATCGTTTCTGAAAAGAATGAAGATGCATAATGTGGGGGGAGGTTGGGACTTCTGCAGATTTTGTCCCTGAATATAATGGCCATCTCTCCCTCTTGTGGCTCCTCAGTGGAGGGAGAGGCCGAGGCTGATAGCCTGAGATGCCCTGAGCTCTGGGCAGGGGTGGGGAGAAAGCAGCTGTCCCAGATTTGTGTTTTAGATGCAGAGGTTTTCATCCGAGCAGGGAAGTTTGTGGAAAGAACTCCGAAAGAGCCACAGAAAATGACTCAACCTGGTGGAGGCAGAGAATAGCCTGTCTCAGAATTCTGAGCAGATTGTGGGTTTCAGAGAGCAGCGAAGAACGGTGGGGGGTGGGACAGGAGAGCCACCACTGCTGGCTGAGAACCCCCAGACCAAGCTGTGCTTTCTCCATGCCACCCAGCAGCTCTCCAAATCCTGACACGGCCTGCCTGCAGAGGAGATGCCAGTCCTAAGTCCAGACTGTCACCTGTGCTCCTGGCCGACCAGCTGCAAACCCACCACCTCTCCTTGGGCTCCATTCATTGGTCAGAGCCGCTCACCGAACTCAGAAACAAGGACTCAGGCAACCCGCTTATTACGCAGGATATCAGGAAGGGCACTGATGGACAGAAGGAAGGAGCCCACGGGGGTGGGGAGGGGCATCTCCTCCCCTGGACCTCCGCCTGTCACCAGCCTGGAGATCTGAACCCCATCTGTGCAGCTACGGTGGAGGCTTCAGCCCAAGGCAAGACTGATTCCACTACTGCTTGATCTCAACCTCCAGCCCCTCCCCTCTCCCTGGGGGTCAATGGTGTGGCTGAAATTCCAACCCTCTGCTTACCTGGTTGATTCTCCTTGTCTCCCACCCCAACTCTAGATGCTTTCCAAAAGCTGCCTCATAAACAGAAACTCACCTGTGGTCGAAAGGGGTTTTTGTGAACATTTTTAGAAATCTTTAGATGTGGACACTGGGTCTTCAGGAGTTGAACCTTGCCCCCAAAGAGGTCTAGCCTTTGTCCTGGCTCCTGGGAGGTCATCTTCGTTTGTCTAGGAGCCTTGGGATGCTGCCATATTAATTGAGTTGAGACTGTCCTTAACCACATGGGCAATCAATCAATAACCCATCACAGGTATGTAACGAAGCCACAGCAAAAACTCGGAACACTGGCTCTTGGGCAAATGTCCTTGTTTGGTGACAGCTGCTGCTGTGGCCACACACAGATGTGGGAAGAGTGATTCAGCTTGACCCAGGGGGAGAGGACAAGGAGCCACGAGCTCGGGGCCCTGCACTCTGTCCCACTGGCTTCTTCCCGTGCCTGCTGCCACCCGGCAGCCTCTCCCTGTAATCAACCAAATCCGTGAGCATCACAGACACCCACAGATGCTGTGAGTCCTCAAAAGAAGTCAGATTACTGTTAACAACCTCAAAGGATTTTTGTTCTTGTTTAAAATTTTTATCTCATAAAATAATAAAATTAAAAATTTCATTTAAAGGTGGTTTTGGGAACACCCCCAAGTTTGGAATCAGTGTCAGAAATCAGGGCATTTGGGATACTGCCCCTGAAAACTGTATAACTGGCTTCAGACTCCTCACAAACGTGGAAATAAACACAGAAAGAGCAGAGAGAGTAGGGTAATGAGGGAAACAGAGCAAGAGGTGAACATAGCGTTTCAACTACTCAGCATTCAGAGCTCAGTGAAGGGGGAAAGCCCTCCTGCAGGGGACCTCACGATGCCCTAAGAGGCCCTGCATCTGGACACTCCTTGGTCCTCAGCCTGTCCTGTCTCTGCCGTCTGCCCGCTGCAGCCCAGCGTGTGTTATGTGTACACACGTATTTATTCTATAAAAGGAAAAGGCAGACATCTGAATCAGAAACGTGTTTGTTTCTGATGATGTGGTGCTCAGGGCCTTGTTAGAGCCGCAGTGATGGACATGGCGCTGTGGGTCCCGGCCACCATGTCCTGCCGGTCGGTTCAGAGCTGGCCCTTGTCTGTGACACTGGGCGGGACTTGGCAGAGCTGCGGGATCCGCTACTGTCATCTGGACACCAATTTTGCAGCTAGTACAAAAACTGCGACCATTTATGGTCTCCATCTTGGCTGAACCTGCCTTGAGGGAGCAAACTCCAGGGATACCAACAGGAGCATGTGATTCCTCTCGAGCACCAGCTCCACAGAAAAGTGCCCATCCTCATGGTCTTCAAAAGCTGCCTGCTCAGGACAAAGATGACAAAGAGGTTTTTGGCTGTTGGTTTGACTTCTGAGGTGGGCTATTTTATGTCTATACAGGATGAAGTATCTATAATTATTAAAAACAGGTTAAATAAAATCATATATATTTTTTAAAAACTAAAAGCATAATATTTTCTCCCCTTCCCTTTATCCTCTTCACTTCCTCTCTTATTATCAAAATTAATCTCATTTGGAGAAGGAAATGTCAACCCAGTCTGGAATCCTTGCCCGGGAAATCCCATGGACAGAGGAGTATGGCAGGCTACAGTCTATGGGGTCACAGATGAGTCAGACACGACTTAGTGACTAAACAACAACAAGCTATTTTATATAAGCTGGATAAACAAGGTCTCACTGTATAATACAGGTAACTAAATTAAATATTCTGTGATAAACCATAATGGAAAAGAATATTAAAAAGAATATAGGCACGTATAACTCAATCACTTTGCTATACTGCAGAAATTGACACAACATTGTAAATAAAGTATACTTCAACACAATTAAAAAAAAACACCAATATTACACTATATTAATGCATATAGATGGAATTTAGAAAGACAGTAACGGTGATCCTATATGCAAGACTGCAAAGAAAGACACAGACATGACGAACAGCCTTTTGGCCTCTGTGGGAGAGGGCGAGGGTAGGGTGATGTGAGAGAAGGGCAGTGAAACATGTCCATCGCCATGTGTGAAACAGATGGCCAGTGCGAACTCGAAGCACGCTGCAGGGTCCCTGAAGCGGGTGCTCTGGGACGGCCCAGACGGGTGGGGTGGGGAGGAAGGTGGGGGGTCAGGATGGGGGCACACATGCACACCCATGCCTTCCTAGCAAAAACCACCATATATTGTAAAGTAATTAGCCTCCAATTAAAAATGCAAAATATAGTTAAAAATAAAATGAAAAAAATAATAAAGTCACTTGCAAAAACAAAAAAATAATCTCCTTAAATGAAGTTTTTAATTTTTTTATAAAATAAAATTTTTGAAGAAGAATAAAAGTCCTTCAAAGTTGTTAACAGTAATCTGCCTTCTTTTGTGTCTCTTTGGAAAGAGTATGTCCTATAATCCTGTGCACAACTAAAGGTGAGCATAAACAGAGAAGTCAAATGTTCATTCCCTCATTTCTATTTTCAAAACCGCAAAACTGATCACAGGTGAGGAACAGGCAAGCCCATCTAAGACATGGTTCTACTTGGACAGTCAGCGGCCTCATTCAGATCATGTCTCCGAGGTTGTAACCTCTCCCTGAGACCTTGAGCATACAGCAGGGGATCCTCAGATAGTCACCCCCACTTTCAGAGACTTCCTTATACTATTAGGGATATAAACTGAACTTTGTGTGTGTGTGCATGACAGAGAACGTGCGTATCCCTCATAGTTTTATAACTTCTTTTATTAACAATTTTTAATTGAATTATATTTAATTCACAATGTATTAGTTTCATATACACACACCCACGTTTGTATCTGTATGCTTATACTTCTTCTTTTTTAGATTTTTGTCCTTATGGGTTATTACAAAATATTGAGGGGAGTCCCCTGTGCTGCTCAGTAGAATCTTGTCGGTGATCTATTTCATATACAGTCATGTGCGTATGTTGATTCCAGACTCCTAAAATTCATCCCCTTCCCCATAAACTCGTCTTTGTAAACCAATCTTTTTCAAGGCACACCTTCAGAATCTCTCAAGAAGAGAACCATTTCAGGTCCATTGAGTTCTTTTCACTTTTTATGTTGAACACTCACGTTAATACAAATAGATACAAGAGAGGAACATCACTCTGAATACTGAAACTTGAATCCCAGAGATGAACAAGGTGGTCTACCAGTGCAGGACTCAGTGGCTGAGGGGTGTTTGGAGTTTTGCTGGATGAGACAGATGACTAAAACCTGTTGAGTACAGTTCCCGCTGGTGGGGCCGGCTCCGCCTCTGCGTAACCTGGGTAACAGTGTCTACAACGCTGCCAGAGGATGCAAAGGCTATGGGTACATGAGGCTCAGCAGGCAAATGCAGGTGCTTGTTCTTTATCTGACAAGAGCTCCAGGAAATGTCTTTTTTAAGGTAATTTTACTAACTATGTGAAAAACGGAGGCTCAAAAGGGGTTATCCACAAATAAGGGATAAAACCAAGATTCAACATGATGTTTTGTCTGAAAGCCTTCTCCTCTCGTTGTTACAGCACCACGTTCATCCCGACATGTTTTACGTGCGTCAGTATCCTCATGTCTAATAAGAGCTGTGATATACTTAAATTCTCCGTGTTGGGTCCTGGGTTAAATGTATGAATGTTATATTCTTGCAACAGACACCTTCAGACGTGGGTATGTTTGCTACTTCAGTTTGACAAACAGAGAGATTGCAAAAAAAGAAAAGCAAAGGCAGCAAATTTGCTTAAGCTCAAGGTGGAAGTGAGCTCAGAGGTGGAGGAAAGATTCAGGCGAATTGGTCCAAGTCTGGAGTCGCTGGCCTGATGAGCGGCCAGAACCCTGCCTTCCCGGGTCTGCCAGGGGTGCTCTGGGGTCAGTGCAGTGGGCCAGCGAGGTGCGGTGCAGGCCTCCACCCTCTGCCTTTCCAGGGCCCCGCATCCCGCCCGCGCTCTGCCCACTGTGGTCCTCGTGCAGAGGTCGGGGCCAGCGCCCCGGTTGTGGTCAGCGGGAGGGATGGCCACCACCAGGACCTTCACCCATGACCTGTCCTGGTCCCAGGCCCTGAGCTGGACCTCAGGCTTGACCCTGGAGACATGCTTTATTGCTTTATTTGTTTCTCATCTAGGCAGAGGACCCAACCTGGCCTTCGGTGATGGTTTTGTCCAGTTGGGCATTTCTGCTTTCTCTGTAGCTGCTTATTTTTACTGCTTTATCGTTGCCTTTTATTGAGTAATTTTTTTCTCACTTCTTTTACCTTGTTTGTTTGTCTCTCTCTTATCTATAACTTTTTCACAGTGAATCAGAAGTGACAGCTCCAGATGCGAAGCCTGACCCCGGTGGCGTGGGGAAGGTTGGTGTCATCTCATTAGTTTTGTTAGCTCAGCAGAGCCCGAGTGACTTAAAGCCTCTCAGAGCCCCACTAGTGCCGCTAAAGGAATTCCAGAAATTTCTCCCTTTGTAGCCAAGCCCCTCAGATGCACAGTGAGAAGCTGTGCCAGGAGGGACCCTGTTCAGCTCAGTGTGTTTCACACATGCTTCCCCTGCCCGCAGCCTGGCCAGGCTCCCCCTCCACCCCTGCTCACAGGAGCCCCTCTTCTCTAGTAGTCCACCATAGCGTGAACCCCCATCAAACCTCCCCTGGGTTCCCTGTCCTATCCTAGGGACACACATCGGGGTCCTCAGTGCCAGCCCCTCATCAATGCCTTTACCCATGTGCTCACCTGAATTTCAAAACCTGGTCCTAGTAGGCTTCCCAGGTGGGGCTAGTGGTAAAGAACCCAGCTGCCAACGCAAGAGATATAAGAGACACGGGTTCAATCCCTGGGTTGGGAAGATCCCTTGGAGGAAGGCATGGCAACCCACTCCAGTATTCTTGTCTGGAGAATCCTATGGACAGAAGAGCCTGGAGGGCTACAGTCCATGAGGTCACAAAGAGTCAGACATGACTGAGCAACTGACACACATTCCAGCATAAAATTACCAAAAAAAAAAAAAAATTAAAAAAGGAAAACCAGTCATTGAATTGAGGCCCAAACTAAAGCCGGTGTGACTCAGCTTGGCCTGATCCTATCTATCTGCAAAGACCTGGTTTCCAAGTAAGGCCATTTTTTGAGGTTCTGGGTAGGATGCATTTGGGGGGGATAATCAACCCAGTATGGCTGAATAGCACAGGTATGCCTTTTCTCTTAAAGACATGCTGCAGTAGGATTGTGTGTAAAGAAAGTGAGAGTGAAGTCACTCAGCTGTGTCCAACTCTTTGTGACCCCATGGACGAGAGCCCACCAGACTCCTCTGTCCATGGGATTCTCCAGGCAAGAATACTGGAGTACGTTGCCATTATCTCCTCCAGAGGATCTTCCTGACCCAGGGATTGAACCCGGGTATCCCGCACCGCAGGCAGACTCTTCAGTGTCTGAGCCACCAAGATCTCCTACTGTGTATGAAGGCTCTTTCCTCTTGGTCACAGCAAGCTGATCTTTAGCAAAACAGTGAAGGCTGCGGGGAAGGCTGAGTACAGCTGGCTCCGCTGGGCCTGGAGATGAGCCCCAGGCTCTTCCCGTTCTAGAAGGCAAGAAACCTCACCTTCTTTAGATCATGGAGTTATTTAATTTTTTTTCAAACAAAATTATTCCACAAATATTTTGTCAAAGTTACTCTGTTGGGCTGGGCTCAGCCCTGAAGACACAGAGGATCCCATCCGTGGAGTCAGCAAATTCATGGTGATGGGAGGATGTAGGGTCCAGGACAGAATGGAAGAGTGAAGACGATGCTCCTGCAACCCCGGCGGTGACCTGAACCTCTGGAAGAATGAGGGGCGATCTCTGCATGGAGATGGGGAAGCCTGACTATGGAGAGCCCCCGGGGAGGCCGTGGGGGCAGGAGGACAGGTGGGACAGGGAGCTGACAGCCCCCCAGGTGTGGCTGTGCTGGGCAAGGGGCCCGGGGGACCTGAGGACTGTGTCCTGGAAGCACAACCGGGATGGGCTGGGAGAGATCTGAGTCAGGAACCAAGGTCAGCTGCTTCTGGGAGAGGCATGAGAGGGCGGGAGAGAAAAGGAGGGGACCCTGGAGTGAGAGAGCAGGGCCTGGGGTGGCAGGAGGGGACCCTGGGGTGAGAGAGTGGGGCCTGGGGGGACAGGAGGGGACCCTGGGGTGAGTGAGAGGGGCCTGGGGGGACAAGAGGGGACCCTGGGGCTGTCTCTTATACACATCTAAGGGATCTTCCCAACCCAGGGATTGAACCCGTGTCTCTTATATCTCTTGCGTTGGCAGCTGGGTTCTTTACCACTAGCCCCACCTGGTCAGCCTACTAGGACCAGGTTTTGAAATTCAGGTGAGCACATGGGTAAAGGCATTGATGAGGGGCTGGCACTGAGGACCCCGATGTGTGTCCCTAGGATAGGACAGGGAACCCAGGGGAGGTTTGATGGGGGTTCACGCTATGGTGGACTACTAGAGAAGAGGGGCTCCTGTGAGCAGGGGTGGAGGGGGAGCCTGGCTGGGGACAGGACAGACCCTGAGGTGGGAGAGCAAAGCCTGACAGGAGGAGACGGTGCAGCTCTGGGTTGGGAGCTGGAGGGGACCCGGGGGAAAGGAAAGGACACCTGTGGAGGAGGGGGAGGGGGACTTCTTGGACGCAGCCCGGGGGGCGATGGGGAGGAAGGAGGAGGCGTGAGGAAGCTCTGATGCAGGAGACTCAGCCTTCCGCGGTCAGGAAAGAGTGTGAGGGCCTCCCTTCTAATCGCACCTCCTTTCCATGAAATCAGGATGCGAGCCCAGCTGTCAGAGGTGAGGATGCGCTTGGGCTTGGAGACACGAGGAAGTGGAGGGGCCGGCCCTCCGGAGAGCGGGCAGCGGCCTGTGGCCCCAAGCAAGCAGCGAGGCCCCGGGTCTGGGGGCACCAGTCTGCAAGCCCTGGGTCCACAGCGGGGTTGCCCAGCACATTGTGTCCTCTCCTCTACTTCACGAGTCCATGCTTCTGCACAGACTGAAAGAGCAAAATTAGACCCTCAGAAGGAAGGCAGAAAAGCAGGCCTGGGATTCCTGTTGCGCTCTGAGCATCAGGACTCAGGAAGGTTTTCCTCTCATGGAAACCCAGAGCCGTGGCTGGAGGGAGGCCGCGGCCCCGCCTGTGGCCTGGCGGGAGGGCACTGCACCCCCGGCCAGCTGCCCGGGTGTCGCCTGGAGGGCCGGCTGGCCCCCCACTGCCAGGGCAGGGTGCCCGCGGAGACGCACCATGTACATTTCTTATGCACCCCAGCACATGTCAGCAGAGATGTACAACGTACCCCCACCACACACAGACACACAGACACACACACAACACCACACACGCTCACACACGCTCACACTCACACTCTCTCACACACACACTAACAGACACACACCACACTCGCACATGCTCACACACTCACACACACTAACAGACACTTATACACACACTCACACTCTCTCACATGCTCACACACTCACACTCACACAAATACACACACACCACACATGCTCACACACAACTCACACACACACTCACACACCTCACACACATGCCTCACACACACATTCACATACACACTCACACATACCACACACTCACACATACACTCACACACAGTCACACATACACCTCACACACACTTTCTCATACACACCCTCACACACACACACAAGTACACACACACACATACCACACACACACTCACACACATTCACAGACACACCTCACACACACATTCACATATACCACACACTCACACATGCACATACACCACACACTCACACAGGCACATACACACTCACACACAATCACACATACACATACACTCACACACTCACACACATTCACATATACACACACATACACACCCTCACACATACACACACTCACAAACACACGCACATGCACACACACATCTCACACAAACACACACACACACTCACTCACAAACACACACTCACACACACACTCACAGACACTCAAACACGCACACACACATCTCACATCCTGGCCCAGACTGCCTCTCTCCTCCGCTGACTCACAGGACGAAGCAATGAAATTCTTCCTAATCAAAGAGACAGATGAAATGCGTTTATTAATACCCGTCCAGTCAGGGTGATTGGAAATGAGTGATTATAAGATCCAGCCCCTTTTCTCATAGACAGATCCCTCTTGGAGAGGCGTCCGGGGGCAGGCGCTCCCGGGAAGGGGGCGTGGAAGCATCTGGAAGCCGTTTGAGATGCGGATTAGGAGCTGGGCTGCACACAGACAGGGCCTGCGGGCGCTGCAGCCACACAGGCTCACTCCGTGGAGGGGAAAATAGAGTGCTTGTTTACAGTGCTACTCGTCCCCTCCGCTTGTTATCTGTTTTATTTCTTCCTTGGTTCTCGCTGCCCTGCCATCCGTGTGCAATTAAGTCTGCACAGACCTGCCAGCTGTGGGGCTGGTTAACCGTGCCCACCCCACAAGCTGTGGGCGCTGCGAGCAGGGAGCTGGGCCCTGCATGGTGTTCATGATGGCTTCCTGGTTGCCGTGGTTAGCAAATGCGGAAAAAAATGGTTTGGTCTTTTTACTGTCGACTGGCCAAAGAAAGCAAAAGAGAAATTTGGACGAGGAGGAGGCGTCTGCAGAGACACACATGCACATGGGTGTACACACAGAGCACACATCCACCCGCGTGAACACAGGCACACATGCGTTCTCACACTCACCCACACACCCAAACACAATGACCACTGTTAGCTTTCCCATTACTGGTTCAACTCTTTATCAGTCCCAAAACATGAAGAACTGTACTGTTAGGTCTCCAGCTTCTCCATCTGGAAAACATCCTCTGGGGGCCTTTTTATGAACATTGCCAAATTCAAGAATTTCTAAACTGCGGTTGTTTTCACCAGTACTTATCTCTTTAACAACAGCAGAATGCCTTCCTTTCTTCCCAAAGCATTCAGAAACCATCACGCGACGTGACAGTGGGTTACCCTAAGTCGGTGATAGGAGCTGTGGCCTTTCCTCGCTAAGGAAGAGTCATCAGGTTTAATTTTTTTTTTTTTTTTTAAGACCAAAAGTAAGTGGGCAGACTTGACAGGAAATTGATGCGTGGGGCGGCCTCCAAGGCCAAGTTTGGAACAGGCCACCGTGTGCTGGGAAAGAGTCAAGGGAGGGGCCTGGCGCCCCGCTCTGCCTCTGGCTCTCAGGGCGACCCTGGGTGAGGGGGATCACTGTGCCTCACTTTCCTCACTGTGAGACGGGAGCCCTTGTCACGGGAGCCTGTGAACAAAGAGATGCTCCTTGTAAAACAGCCAGAAGAGAGACCAACACACCCTCCGTGCTTGAGAGGCAGTCACTGTTTTCCAAGCAAACTCTTATCAGGGTCTCCTTTCTCTTGCCCAACAGGATGTTGCTGGATTTCTTGTTTCTGCCCTTTTCTGGCTTGTAAGAGAATAAATCCCACACTTGAGCTTTACTGTCTGGAGTTGGGGTCGGCATGCTTCTGTGAAGGATCAGTGCAGAGTGTGCAGGTTTTGGGGACCTAGTGGTTGGTGGTCATTCTGCTGCAGAGCAGCCCAGGAAGTATGCACAGTAATGCCTGAGGTGCGTGTCGATAAAACTTTATTAGCAAAGCAGCTGAAGGGCTGGACTGGGCCCATAAGCTGTTGGCCAGCAGTTGGACTAGAGATTTTTCTTGGCACTGAGCAACTTCTGCGGCAATCACAGTTATTTTCGATAATAAAAGTCTGCTTCCTAAGTCAAGAGTTTGCGATAAACATATACACAGTACTAAGGAGACCCAGGTTTGATCCCTGAGTTGAGAATATCCCCTGGAGAAGGAAATGGCAGCCCACTCCAGTATTCTTGCCTGGAAAATTCCATGGAGAGGGTACCCTGACGGGCTACAGTCCATGAGGTTACAAAGAGTCAGATATGACTGAGTGGCTAACACTTTCACTTTCACATATAAAATAGATAACTAATCAGGACTTACTGTATAGCATAGAGAATTATATTGAATACTCTAAGGTGTAACCAAACAAAACTTTTTGAATTGCCTAGTTTTGTTCCATGACAAGAAAATATCCCTCTTATATTAATGCTTAATATATGTTTTTACCTCACGTCCAAGGAGCACTGGCTGCGTGGGTGCAGGAGGGCCGAAAGGAGCTACTTCACATTCAAGGTCAGGAGGGCTGGCTGTGAGGAGATACCTTTCATCCAAGGTAAGGAGCAGCAGCTGTACTTTGCTGGAGGAGCCGTGAAAAGATACCCCATGTCCAAGGTAAGAGAAACCCAAGTAAGAAGGTAGATGTTGTGAGAGGGCATCAGAGGGCAGACACACTGAAACCATAATCACAGAAAACTAGTCAATCTGATCACATGGACCACAGCCTTGTCTAACTCAATGAAACTAAACCAAGCCCTGTGGGGCCACCCAAGATGGGCGGGTCATGGTGGAGAGGTCTGACCGAATGTGGTCCACTGGAAAAGGGAATGGCAAACCACTTCAGTATTCTTGCCTTGAGAACCCCCATGAACAGTATGAAAACGCAAAAAGATAGGTCAGTAGGTGCCCAATATGCTACTGGAGATCAGTGGAGAAATAACTCCAGAAAGAATGAAGGGATGGAGCCAGAGCAAAAACAATACCCAGTTGTGGATGTGACTGGTAATAGAAGCAAGGTCCAATGCTATAAAGAGCAATATTGCATAGGAACCTGGAATGTTAGGTCCATGAGTCAGGGAAAATTGGCAGTGGGCAAACAGGAGATCGCAAGAGTGAATGTCGACATTCTAGGAATCAGCAAACTAAAATGGACTGGAATGGGTGAATTTAACTGTGGGCAGGAATATATCTACTACTGTGGGCAGGAATCCCTTAGAAGAAATGGAGTAGCCATCATGGTCAACAAAAGAGTCCAAAATGCAGTGCTTGGATGCAATCTCAAAAACGACAGAATGATCTCTGTCCATTTCCAAGGCAAACCATTCAATATCACAGTTATCCAAGTCTATGCCCCAACCAGTAATGCTGAAGAAGTTGAAGTTGAACGGTTCTATGAAGACCTACAAGACCTTTTAGAACTAACAGCCAAAAAAGATGTCCTTTTCATTTTAGGGGACTGGAATGCAAAAGTAGGAAGTCAAGAAACACCTGGGGTAACAGGCAAATTAGACCTTGGAATACGGAATGAAGCAGGGCAAAGATAAATAGAGTTTTGCCAAGAGAATGCACTGGTCATAGCAAACACCCTCTTCCAGCAACACAAGAGAAGACTCTACACATGGACATCACCAGATGGTCAACACCAAAATCAGATTGATTATATTCTTTGTAGCCAAAGATGGAGACGCTCTATATAGTCAACAAAAACAAGATCAGGAGCTGACTGTGGCTCAGATCATGAACTCCTTATTACCAAATTCAGACTTAAATTGAAGAAATAAGGAGTTCAAAAAGATCTTCATGACCAAGATAATCACCATGGTGTGATTGCTCACCTAGAGCCAGATCCTGGAATGTGAAGTCAAGTGGGCCTTTGGAAGCATTACTATGAACAAAGCTAGTAGAGGTGATGGAATTCCAATTGAGCTGTTTCAAATCCTGAAAGATGATGCTGTGAAAGTGCTGCACTCAATATGCCAGCAAATTTGGAAAACACAGCAGTGGCCACACGACTGGAAAAGGTCAGTCTTCATTTCAATCCCAAAGAAAGGCAATGTCAAAGAATGTTCAAACTACCACACAATTGCCCTCATCTGACATGCTAGTAAAGTAATGCTCAATTCCATTCTAAAGGAGATCAGGGTGTACTTTGGAAGGAATGATGCTAAAGCTGAAACTCCAATACTTTGGCCACCTCATGCGAAGAGTTGACTCATTGGAAAAGACCCTATGCGGGGAGGGATTGGGGGCAGGAGGAGAAGGGGACGACAGAGGATGAGATGGCTGGATGGCATCACTGATTTGATGGACATGAGTTTGAGTGAACTCCGGGAGTTGATGATGGACAGGGAGGCCTGGTGTGCTGCAATTCATGGGGTCGCAAAGAGTCAGACATGACTGAGTGACTGAACTGAACTGAACTGAACTGATATGTTTTTACTCAGAATCTTTTATGGTACTTTATTGATGATGCAGATACACAGCAAATATTAACACTTGGTACATGAAACGAGGATCTCTTTATGGTGCCTTACTAGTATACATTAGTTATAATTATTTGGTATCTTTAGCCAGATCTATTTCAGAACTGCTAGAATTTCCTGCATCTTCCTTACCTTCACCACTTACTTCTAAAAGAAGGTAGCTAGTAAATTGCAGACTGATAGTCACATTTATAAAATTTAATGACACCCACCCAAAAAGGGCTTTGAAAATTGATGTACAGCCAAAAAAAAATCAAGCCGTATGCCCTCTTACATTTGAGAATACATCTAATGGCTTTAGACAGGGTGGGATTGATCATGCTGTTATTTAGAATTTATGTGCACTTTACATTTTGTGAGTGGTTTATGACTTTGAGTGCTTCATTGTAGAGCCCCTGGGTAATAAGTCAACGCAAGGAAACTGAGGCCTGCTGCCTTTGAGTGAGCCCCTGACATCTGCAGCCACCAACTCACCAGTAAGCCATACAAGCTGAATCCACTCCAGTCTCCACCACAGTGTGTAAAACATTGGTCTTAAGACACAGAGAAAAATCATATGCATACTTGATTCTTCATTCATTGCTTATTAAGTTGGCATGGAGCATCTTAACTGGTATTACACACACACACACACACACACGCACACACACGCACACACACACATGGCAGATAGCAAATAACTTATGATCTATGTAGCGAGATGTCTGGAGAGGGTGAGGCTCGTGTTGATTTAGTTAGTGAGTTAAAAACATCCCATGACACCCAAGTGTCTCCATCTCCCAGCTTACTGATCTTTAGTTGCTTGGGCAGGCCCTGGCCTCCTCATGGTCAAGGGACCTCAGGATCCTCAGGCATCACATTTTCACCAGACCGGGCAGAGAAAAAAGAGATCATGTCTTCTTTAGGGGTTTTTTTGTCAAAATATAAAATGCTTCTCAGAGCATTCCCAACAAATTTATCCTAATGTCTTAGTGAACAAAATAGAGTCACAAATCCACATTAAAATCTTTGGAATCTGAAAAGAGATGTGACCATTGTGACTAACAGTTAATTCCCTTTGCAGCCTTAATTCCACTTATAGTATACCCACAGGACTTGGGGGTTATAACCCGAACATCTTCAGGAGGCCATTACTCTACTCACACATGAACTGTGAAGCCTGAAACAGTCATTAATGCATAGCAGAACAGTTTAGCTAGTAAAGAAAAGTAAAATTAAATCATAAAATATATTAATGTAATACAAAAGAAATCAGGAGGACAGGGAAAAAATGAGGCACATGGTGAACAAATGTCAAATAAAACTCCAACAAGATCAATAATTATGAAATGAGATTGGTCTAAATAACAAATGAAGAGATTGAGGTTTTCAGATTGGTTAAAAGATAGCCTCTTTCCCTCTCTCTTCCCCCCATGCATAAAGACACAAATAGATTGAAAATAAAATGTCAGAAAATTATATCTCATGTTAACATTATTCAGAAGAAAGTTGGTGTCAGTATACAGATATACAAGTAAATTTCAGAGAAAATAATTTTACCAGATAAAAAAAAAGTTCATTTTACAGTGATAAATACTCAGTTTAACAGCAGGACATAACAATTCTAAACATTTATAAACCTAACAACGTAGCTTCAAAATACATGAACCAAAATCTCATAGTACTTCAAGGAAAAATAGACATGTTGACAATTAAATGTCAGAGATTTCCTTACCCCACCTAGGTAGTTTCTGGAAGAATTAGACAGAAAATCAGTAAGATATAGAAGAATTGACCAGCACTATTGACCAAACTGACCTCATTGATATTAACAGAACATTCCACCCAATAAGAGCAGAGTGCACATTCTTTTCAAGTGCACACAGATAATTGACCATGATAGACTCTACACTAGGTCATAAAGAAGACCTGAAGATATTTAAAAGGGTTCAATTTATACAGGTTAGTTCTCTGACAACAACAGGATAGAATTAGAATTTAGTAACAAAGAAATAGGGAGAATTCCTAACTATCTGAAAGTGAAACAATACACTTCTAAAATGCCCATAGGTCAAAGAAGTGAAAGAGTAGAAATGCTAGATGGGACAAAAATCTAATTCCTGCTGAAGGATTATTTAAGGTGACAGGAGCAGCACTGAAGGTATATATTGGAAAGAAGGAACAGGCTCAACTCAGCGGCCTTAGCTTCCACATTAAGGAAGTAGAGGAGAACTTCACCAGTGGGAACTTGATAAAGGACATTAATAAAATAATTTCAGCTAACATCACACCTAATAGTGAGAGATGATTGCGGTTCCATTAAGATCAGGAATAAAACAAGAATGTCCTCTCCCAGAATTCGTGTTCAAATTTGTACGGGGGATTCTAGCCAGTGTGCTAATCCAAGGAAAAGAAATGATAGGCATCCAGATTGGAAAAGAGGAAACACAAGCATCTGTGTTTGAATCTACAGAAGCTTCTGTGTGCAAAAATCCAGAGACAGAGGCAGGTGCTGGGGAGGCTGTGGAGCAACAGGAACCCTCATGATAGCTGGCGGGGGGTGCAAAACGCTGCCGCCACTTTGGAGGTGGTTTCTTATAAAATTAGACATTTTCTCGCCCCATGATACCAGATTTGGTATCTATCTAAGAGACCTGAAAATTTATGCCCATGCAAAAACTCGTAAGTGGATATTTATAGCAGCTTCATTCATAATCGCCAGCACTATGGAGGAACCAAGATGACCCTCAGAAGGTTAATAGAGAAACAATCTGTGATGCATCCAGACCATGGAATATTATTAGGCACTAAACAAGAAATGAGCCGTCAAGCCATGAAAAGACATGGAGGAAACTCCAAAATGTATTACTATATGAAAAAAGCCAATCTGAAAAGGCTGCATTGTGTATGATTCCCACTATAGGGCACTCTGGAAAAGGCAACATCATGGAACCAGTAAAATGATCATTAGTTTCCAGAGTTTAGAGGAGGGGAGTGGTGAATAGGCTATTTTGTATGATATGATCACAGTGGGTACATGTCATTATACTAATTATATAATTATAATTATATTAATATCTGTCCAAACCCTATAAAATGTACAATACCCAGTGAACCCTAAGGTACACTGTAGATTTGGGTGATATTGAAGGGCCATGCAGGTTCATGGATTATAGCAAATCTGGTTGAGAGCCGGGGTTGTTGAGAGTGGGCGTCTTCATATATGTAGGGGCTGGGGAATATATATGGAACATTTCTGTACTTTCCTCTTAGTTTTTCTGTGAACCTAAAACTGCTCTAAAGTACACGTTGTATTTTTTAAAGTCAATATCTTCAGAAAACTTCGTAAATAGTGTGCTGGTATCTTTGAATATTTCAACCAAACTCTCTAATATTTATCCTTCGACTTAGATACTTTTCCCCAAGAATAAAAAGCTATTGACTAAAAGGTTAGGGTGCAATTAAGATTTCATTACCTTCACTATTGCTGCAATAGAAAACAATCCTCCAGGTTTGTTACACATACTTGTACCTTGATTTCCTTTTGTGTGTGTGTGTTTGTGTGTGTGTGTGTGTTTTCTTTTAAAACTGTGTCTGTGAGTAGAGAACAGACTTGTGGTTGCCAAGGGGGAAGGGGTGGGGGAGGGCAGGATTGGGAGTTTGGGATTAGCAGGTGCAAACTATTACATATAGGATAGATAAACAGGGAGCTATATTCAATATCCTCGGAGAAGGCAATGGCATCCCACTCCAGTACTCTTGCCTGGAAACTCGCATGGATGGAGGAGCCTGGTAGGCTGCAGTCCATGGGGTCACTGAGTCAGACACGACTGAGCGACTTCACTTTCACTTTTCACTTTCATGCATTGGAGAAGGAAATGGCAACCCACTCCAGTGTTCTTGCCTGGAGAATCCCAGGGATGGCGGAGCCCAATGGGCTGCCATCTGTGGGGTTGCACAGAGTCGGACACGACTGAAGTGACTTAGCAGCAGCAGCAGCATATTCAATATCCTGTGATAAACCGTAATGGAAAGCAATATGAAAACAAATAGACGTGTGTATAACTGAGTCACTTTGCCGTACTGCAGAAGTTAACAAAACAGTATAAATTGACCACACTTCAATGAAATTTTTACAAAAGAACGTGTCTCTGCTCCTTCTGCTACACAGAGTTTTTTGCACCTATGTGTATGTGCTAATTTAACCATACAACGCACTTCAATGTGTCCCAAGATGTCCTTGACTTGTAACTTAACCTGTGGAAGGGGCGTAAGTCTATGGCTTAAAGAACGGTTTCATTTCCAGCTCTGCAAACCTTTGGAATATGAGCCCCGGATTGAAGACACGCCTGCCACATGGCTGCACATTAGGATATTACTGCATAACGAATGCCTTGTTGACTGGAGTATAAAAAAGATTGATAATTTACAGAGAAAGTCAATCAATAAATAAACTGTCCCTAACCAGCTTGGGAGTTGGCAGAATGACATTCCATTATCCTGTCAGGCATATTGCAATCAAAAGTGTGACGCCCCAAAGGGCAGGGCACCCTGCCCACCGGCGGCTCAGGCCCTTCCCCCTCCAGGCGAGCCAGAGCCGTCGAATTTCGTCTTCGCCCACAATCCGAGGTTCCCCGTGTGCACGCCCCGTTCCCAGATCCATATTCAAACGCCGCATCAGCCCATAGGGCGGGGCGGCCCAGGTCTGCTGGGTGGGATGGTGGCCCTGGTGACAGCAGGAGGTGACAGCACTGTGTCACTGGGCGCCTGACAGCTGATCCTCTGCAGACAGGGCTGTCAGAGGACCGGAGCCCTTCACATGCACAAGTGAAATTAACTTCTGTTAGTCTGACATTTCCCACAATCAATACTCACAGGGCCCTTGTCTCCAGGATCAAAATTCATAAATCAAAAGCAGAAAGCATGAAATAAGGTATTTGATAAATCCATTAACTCGAGTGGCAGTGTACTTCTGTCACGCCGTCCGGAGTACACTGGTGCCTGCAAGGCTTCCGTGTGGGTGGCGGGGCCTGGGGGACTTTGCACTGCTGTTTCCTACGTTCTTGAGCACACTGCTTACCAGACAACACTGTCGTCTCAAAGCAGCAATTTAATCTGTGTTCCTGCTCCGGGTTCCTGAACAAACGGAGAAAAAAAGCAATGTAGGGCTTGGCTTCTGGAGATGAAATGTAACTGATAGTGATTTTGCTGGATTCAGGTTCCCACTGGGGAAGTTTGTCTCCAGGGATACCATGGTGTGTGTGTGTGTATACACACACTTACTATATACACTATTTGTGTGTATATACGTATATTATGTGTATATATGTGTATACATGTGTATGCATGTATTTATACTATATGTGCACACATATATATACACTATGTGTGTATACATTACATACACTCTATGTGCATACATATTTGCAATCTGGGTGTGTAGACACATATATGTGCACACATATTCTATGTATTTGTGCATAAATATAATTTGCTGGTGGCACAGATGGTAAAGAATCTGCCTGCAGTGTGGGAGACCCAGGTTCAAGCCTTGAGTCAGGAAGATCCCATGGATGAGGGAATGGCAATGCACTCCCATATTCTTGGCTGGAAAATTCCATAGACAGAGGAGCCTGGCAGGCTACCATTCATGGGGTCGCAAAGAATTGGACACGACTGAGTGACTAACACTTTCACTTTTTCATAGATATGCTATTCATGTACACACATGCACATACATGTACACGCATAGATGCATGCATGTATTTCTGTATGTGTGTACACATCTGTATATGTGTACTCTGTGTGTGTGCTTGTACATATATGTAAATCCTTGAACCATCCGTGGCCCTCCCACCGGCCTGACGGGCGCCCTGGGTTCGAGGTCCTCTGTGGGAAACCTGGAGGTTCACCATCTCTCTGTGGAAAAATAAGGAACGATTCTCACGGAGCAATTCAGGGCTGCCCCATCTCCTTGACCGCATGTCACACGCGCTGCTGCTGTCAGAACTGGTTTATGATTCCATGCAGCCGTTTTATGACAGGATAGCAGCCTCTTACTCTTTCTCTACACTGAGCTATGAATTCAGACACTTTAAGAATAATACTGAGTTACAATCCATAACTCTGCCTTCCCTGAGCTAGAGGTTTTCTCCACTCACTTTAAAAATGCCCAGGTCTGCAAATACTGCCTAGAGGAGTAGTGGGAATAGCTTTCATCCGAAAATGTAAAATCAGCAGGCCTTTGTTGAGGACTTAGAACATTCTAGGTGCTGACAGAGGGGACCCAGATTCCTTTAGGTTCAGTCCGCACGGAGCACTTGTAGAACCTGCCTGTTGAGTAAGATGACTGGGACCCCAGTGCCGGAACTCAGTTCAGTTTAGCCTCACACTGTGCTTTCAAACTGTGCAGAGAGGGGACATTTCTCCCTGATACTAGGAGAAAAAACCCCCACAGATTCTTGGTTGATTTAGGGGGGGATACACTGTTACATGGGCTTTCCCGGTGGCACTAGTGGAAAAGATCCTGCCTGCCAATACAGGAGACAAGAAACACGTTCGATCCCTAGGTTTGGAAGATCCCCTGGAGGAGGGCATGGCACTTCAGGATTCTTGTCTGGAGAATCCCATGGACAGAGGAGCCTGGCGGGCTATGGCCCATAGAGTCACAAAGAGTCGGACACAACTGAAGCAACTTAGCTCACAGGCACACGCACACACAGTCTTCTGCAGTATATATACACGCAAGCATCTTCCCAACCCAAGAGTTCAAACTGTCCCCCATACTAGTCAACCTCCCCCTGTCCAGGGCACGCTGGCTGCAAGCAGGCACCTGTCCTCAGACTGGGGACGGGGCTGGTTTTGCTCATTTCAAGGTCCGTGTGCAGTGTCCATTTCTGACCCCTGGGCTGGGGAAGGAAGAGTCTGGGTGGTCAGAAGATTGCAGCTCTGGTGGGGTGCCTGTGAGGTCCCCTACTCTCTGGGGGTGGGAGCCTGTCTCTCAGGTGAAATTCTGCTTTCCCCTAAACACACTCATTCCCCCAAAAGCCCCCTCACCAAATCCTCCCTCCCAAGCTTTGTTAGAAACCTGACTTATGGCTCAGAGCGGGTGGTGACGTCAAGGGCCAGGAAGCAGAGTCTCGCAGTCCTGTGAGCACATCCATGTCTCTTTCCTGGCGTCTCACTTTGCATCACAGTCTGCGGGCCACTTCCAAGTTCTCATCCTGTTCCTGAGGAGCACTCCCAGCAAGGTTGGCATGCCCAGCGCTGCAAGCCTTCTAGGTGCAGCACCAGAAGCGTGCAGGCAGGAGAAGGTATAGTTAGGGCAGGCGGAGTGGGGGAAGGAGGCAGGGGTTCTCGTGAGGGGGCGTCAGATGGGAGCACCCTCGGGCCGCTCCGGTTCCTGTGTGTTCTAGACTGTCTCCTTGAGGAAGAACCTCCTTCTGCTCTTCTTGGAGTGTAGATGGCGCAGGAAGGCAGGTGGCGAGGAGCCGGGAGGAGCCGGTGCAGCCAGGTGACAGCCCCCTGAAACCTGCCCTCTGTGTCCCCAGACTCTGGCCTGTATCGCCTCGTGGCCCCACCCAGCTGCAGGGGGAGCAGACCCTGATCCTAACACGTGGTGGGGACCCGAGGGCAGAGATGGCTGGCGTGGTGGGCGAGAGTGCGGAGTCTGCTTGAAGGATGAGGAGGTCAGGAGACAGCGCCAGGGGCCTGGACTCCTCCTCTTCCTGGGGGTCCATCCCCTGGGTCCGAGAAACTGACCTCGTTGCCCGGATATATTCACTGCTTGCTCTGCCTTCTCTTCAAGGCCCTGGGTCTGTGATGGAGACCAGGGTGAACATCCCTGCCCATGGAGCTGCACAGCCACGTGACAGTCCACAGGGCCTTCTCTGCTCCATCTCCACAAGACCTCTGGGTGATCTGGAGGGGCCGGGTGCGTGGGCTCCAGGGCCAAGGGCACAGACAGCCAATGTTCGGAGACCAGGACTACTCACAGCAAAAAGGACAGAGCTCAATCTCAGAGGGCAGAATGGGTGTAGACACGGGATTGTAGGCAACTCTGAGCACTGTCGTAAGGAGGAAGAGCTCCAGTGTGGATCCCCCCGGTGATGCTCTTGGATCAACAGATGGAAGGATTAGCGCCCCTGAGGCTGCCTGGGTCCCCTCCCTTCAGCTGCAGAGCCTGAAAGTGTGGGACTCAGACGTTAGACCAACGGACCTGACTGCCCCCGACAATGCACAAGGCTGCATTTGCCCTCGGTGACGCCTGGCGATTGAGCCCCTTACGCTTTTATTCGTTTCATGAAAAGGGAGCCCAGGTGTGCCTGCCCTGAGGCCCAGTGCCTTCCTCCCAACCCCGTGGCCCCAGAGTCTCAGCCCCTCGCCGTGACACCTGGCAGCCTTGCCCTTGTACCTGCTGGGCTGGCACCCACGTGGTCACCTCCTCGCACCACCTGTCACACCCCACCTTCCAGGTTTCCTATTTGGAAACAAATTGCTGAAAAAATGTTGCTCAACTAAATACTTATTTCTCCATATCATATCCAAACTGGTGGGTTCTTTGACCAACCAAACCATCAGTGAAGCTTTGTTTCACTTTTTTCAAAACTATAAATACACAGAGCTCCCTATTTCCTCTCATGGCAGCCTTGATTTAGAAAGCTTAGGAATAATCCAAGATCTAAACGATTGTCTTTTAGGAAAAAGCATCCTTTCCTTTGGCAAGGGGACTTGGTGAAAGGTATAATGTTGCATAAATCAGATTACATCTGACACAGCTTAAATGCATCATGCTTTGTATTTGCCTTTATCAAATCTATTATGATAGAAAATGACAGTGTCTCTCTTATGGCAGTCCCTGTAAACAATATAAAAATAAAAATTGTCATTTAAATGACTTCACTGAGTACGTCTGTATAATTACCCGGCACAGTCTTCTTACATTATAGGTGCCCATCAATTAAATAGATCCAATATCATGCGGCAATGGTCTGGGAGTGAGTCTATTGATTCTCATAATAAAAAAGGAAAACCAAGGTTCTGACACACTGCACCATTGTGGGCCTGTAACCCAATTCCTCCTGGAAGGCGGGTCTGTTTTATTTAGCTCTGAGGATATGACAGAAACTGTATATCTCTTTGCATTACACATTCCCTATCTGTCAATTGGAGCAAATGGCTGGATACTTTCTGCTTCTAATTACAAAAGCAGCCAATAATTGGAGTAGTTTTTTCCTATGGATCCTCTGTCGTCTGGCGTGTCAATAGCCTGGCTTCCCCAGAGCCTGGATGTGCGACGGCAGGTGCCCTTGAGAAAGATTTTGCTGTTATTTAAAGTCAATAGAGCTTCCTCACTCTCTGCCTTTATTCCGTGTTTGCTTCCCTCCACCCTCAACAGGAGTGTCTATTTCCTTTGGGGAAAGTGGTTATTTTGAGAACAAAAATATGAATTAAAGAATAGACTTTCCTGTTTAAATATTGGACCCCTTGTGCTCTATTGTTTTCAACATCCAAAGAAGACTCCCCTTGTGGCAGCTTCTGTACGTGCGTGCTCTGTCTTGTGCTCTTTGCAACCCCATGGACCAGACTCCTCCATCCACGGGATCCTCCAGGCAAGAATACTAGAGTGGGTTGCCATGCCCTCCTCCAGGGGATCTTCCTGACCCAGGGATGGAACCCACATCTCCTGTGTCTCCTGATTGCAGACAGATTGTTTATCTACTGAGCCACCGGGGAAGCCTTTAAAAGGGTCACATGGTAGCAGTTAACCCTCTTGCCTCACTAGCCACTGAACTTACCTGCTTGGAGTTGAAAATATCCCTCTTAAAACTATTTCAGTTCCTCTTCTGTGTATGTCATTGAAATTGGTCTCTGTGCTTCCAGTAACAGATTTTCTTTCTTTTTTTTAAATTTAAGCAAAGTTAGTTTGTTGTTACACCAGAAAAACAAAAAGCTTTATGTAATATCTAACCCATTATGTTTTTTTTACCTGACTTTTTTGGAACAATAAGAGAAGGAATTCTAAGCTGCTTTACCTGTGTTTGTTAATGAATATGCGATTCTTCCCTCAAATAAGCCTGTTTTCTCTTTGACGCACTAGGTGGGGAGACTCCAGGCAGCTTGTACCTGTTGATACGTGGTGTATTGCGCAGTCTCAGCTGGCTCCCTGGACAGAGCTGCGTGCTGACCCTTCAGGATGAGACCTGAGGCCCTGCAGGAGCTCCGACCACGGAGCAGTCAGCCGTGGGCAGCGGGCAGCAGCCGGCCCCCCTGCGCTGGCGTCCACTCCCCTCACAGCCACGAAGTCCTGGTCTTTCTACTTGGATCTGGAGGCCATGATCACTTCAGCACAGAGCGTGGCCAAGGCTAAAGCTGCGGGCTGGGCTCCCTGTCCATCCACACGGTCACCCATGCCCACGGCCGCAGACTGGCTTCCTTCAGGCTGCATCCCAGAGCCTCCCTGCCCAGAAGAAGGTGGGGCCAGACTTCAGTTCGGGTTTGTGTCCACACTGCCAGGGCCAGGGGATGCGAACTGGAAGAGCAGGTGCCACCTGCCATTGCATGGGACACCACGTCCCCTCTGGGGGGCGGTGGTCAGGCCACCAGAGTCACTGTCCCCTGCAGACCTCACAGCAACACCTGGTCTCTGCTCCGGCTGAACAGCCCCCCTTCGGGGTTCTGCCCTCCTCACAGGGGCCAGGGGGCCCCCTCCACCTGGCATCTCCAGGGAAGGTCCCTGAGCTCTGCACGAGGCTGAGCTGCTCAAGGTGAGGTTGGAGCCCAGGCCAGTGCCATGTCCCCGACAAGACACCGTGTCCTTCTGCAGTCCACCCGCACTTAGGTTACTGCTGTCTCCCATGGGCCTATGGGGTTGACGGGTGTACAAGCGAGTGCCCCGTGCTCGGGGGGTCGTGTCTGAACCCGGTGTACTGGGCCAGGGGTCAACTTCCCCTAAATGGCAGGCACTCCCTGGATGGGCCCAGGGCTGAACCACACTCCACGTGTCCGCAGGGTCTGGACACTGTTCCGGGTGTCAGGACGTGTCAGTGTGTCCAGCCTGCACTTCTCATGTGGTCGTTGGTCTGTAGGGATTTTGGTTCTCCATTTCTCTCCCATCAAATGTCAGCATCAAAACTGTGCCCTACCCACCAGCTGGCCGCTCTTCAACCAGAGAAGGCTGATGTCGGCCCCAGGAGCAAAGACCATCCACGCGCTCCAGAGGAGGTCCTGGCCCGCTCGTAGGGTGCTCACCTCCAGCATCCTGCAGATGCCCCGTGTGCTCCTGAGAGTGAGGGGACAGGACCTTCAGATGGGTAGTCCTTTTCTTAATTTTTATTTTATATGGGAGTACAGTTGATTTCAATCCCAAAGAAAGGTAATGCCAAGAATGCTCAAACTACCACACAATTGCACTCATCTCACAAGCTAGTAAAGTAATGCTTAAAATTCTCCAAGCCGGGCTTCAGCAATATGTGGAACCATGAACTTCCAGATGTTCAAGCTGGTTTTAGAAAAGGCAGAGGAACCAGAGATCAAATAGCCAACATCCGCTGGATCATGGAAAAAGCAGGAGAGTTCCAGAAAAACATCTATTTCTGCTTTATTAACTACACCAAAGACTTTGACTGTGTGGATCACAATAAACTATGGAAAGAGATGGACATATCAGATCACCTGACCTGCCTCTTGAGAAACCTGTATGCAGGTCAGGAAGCAACAATTAGGACTGGAGATGGAACGACAGACTGGTTCCAAACAGGAAAAGGAGTACATCAAGGCTGTGTATTGTCACCCTGCTTATTTAACTTATGTGCAGAGTACATCATGAGAAATGCTGGGCTGGAAGAAGCACAAGCTGGAATCAAGATTGCTGGGAGAAATATCAATAACCTCAGATAAGAAGATGACACCACTCTTATGGCAGAAAGTGAAGAGGAACTAAAAAGCCTCTTGATGAAAGTGAAAGTGGAGAGTGAAAAAGTTGGCTTAAAGGTCAACATTCAGAAAACTAAGATCATGGCATCTGGTCCCATCACTTCATGGCAAATAGATGGGGACAAAGTGGAAACAGTGTCAGACTTTATTTTTCTGGGCTCCAAAATCACTGCAGATGGTGATTGCAGCCATGAAATTAAAAGACTCTTACTCCTTGGAAGGAAAGTTATGACCAACCTAGCATATTAAAAAGCAGAGACATTACTTTGCCAACAAAGGTCCATCTAGTCAAGGCTATGGTTTTTCCACTAGTCATGTGTGGATCTGAGAGTTGGACCGTGAAGAAAGCTGAGCACCGAAGAATTGATGCTTTTGAACTGTGGTGTTGGAGAAGACTCTTGAGAGTCCCTTGGACTGCAAGGAGATCCAACCAGTCCATTCTGAAGGAGATCAACCCTGGGATTTCTCTGGAGGGAATGATGCTAAAGCTGAAACTCCAGTACTTTGGCCACCTGATGCAAAGAGCTGACTCGTTTGAAAAGACCCTGATGCTGGGAAAGATTGAGGGCAGGAGGAGAAGGGGACAACGGAGGATGAGATGGTTGGATGGCATCACTGACTCAATGGACATGGGTTTGGGTGGACTCCGGGAGTTGGTGATGGACAGGGAGGCCTGGTGTGCTGCGATTCATGGGATCACAAAGAGTCGGACATGACTGAGCGACTGAACTGAAACAGTTGATTTACAAGGTCGTGCTTGACAATAACGGCAGTAACAGGACAGGCACACGTCCTCTCTATTTATCCCTCATGTATATGTGTGTATACAGGCATGGGTATGTGGGTGTTACACATATGAGTTAATAGCTTTCTTCATGCTTCATTGTGGCAGACTGATGGATATCCCACGGTAAAAGATGACAGCAAAGGGCCAAACTTGGTTCCAAGAATGTTTGAAAAGAGATGAAGAAAGCATTTATGGGAAAAGAGGAAAACGCAAGCAAACCATGCACCACGTTTTATAAACACGGAATCATTGATAACAGGGCAGGATGTCCCTCCAGCCTTGAGGACAGTAAGTGCAGTTTGAAGAGAGACGCTGTAGCAATGATGGACTTCCCGGGGGGTTCAGAGGTGAAGAATCCTCTGCCAACGCAGGAGAGGAGACCTTCGACTCCTGGGTCAGGAAGATCCCCCGGAGAAGGAAAAGGCAACCCAATCCAGTATTCTTGCCTGGAGAATCCCATGGACAGAGGAGCCCGACAGGCCACAGTCCATAGGGTCGCAGAGTTGGACACCACTGAGTGACTAACACACACACACACACACGCGCGTGCATGCGCGCGCGCACACACACACACACACACACGCTGTTGCGATTAGAGGTCCTGTGCTCTTTACAGAGCACACCTTCTCACGGCCCTGCAGCAGAAAGAGCCCACCGGGAGGCCCCTGGCCGGCTGTCTCTGCCCCTCCCAGGGATGCTGGGTGTGTCCTGGAGCTGCCAGGACAACGCGTGCCTTCCGACCTCTCTTTTCAGAGACGCGCCCTCCCTGACTGTCTCGCAGGGGCTAGGGGCAGTAGCTCCCGCGGGTCTTTACCCTTCCGGCCACCTGCGAGAGGGCTGATTGGAAGCCGCCTTCTTGCTGGGTGGCACCATCTGACCCACACGGCTGTCTCGGTGGACTGACCCTCCCCCGGGGCCCGGTCCACACGCTTGATGCAGCGTCTTAGCAGATACCTCAACCTGGGGACTGAAGCTTTAGTTGGTTTTCCATCTGAGTTAGAAATTCTAGTTTATGCCTTTTACGGGTCGGTGAAAGTTCTCGAGGCCTCAGATACATGGGGCTGAGCTGATCAGATCAAATGAGAACATTTGTTTCCTATGCAATCAAGAAGCCTGTGTAAACATCCTCAGTGTGGAATGCCTCCAAATCTTGCTTGAGAACTCAGTTTGAATTTTTTCCTTCTTTTGGGCAGAATGAGCCCAGTGTGGATGCCAGCATCTTTCTGGGTCTATACAGCAGGTCTTGGACAGAATTAAAGAAGAGCTGCAGAGTTCTGATGCCTGTCTGGTTCCTAGGGGTGGGGCGCTGAGGACTGCAGCCTCAGGGTTTCTGAGGATGTACACACAGGCCGCAGACCAAAGGTCAATCTGCCCATCACACTCTCTTCAACATCATGTTAATTCTGAATTCCACAAGATACACAAATGGAGGGCCTGGGGACACTGAACGATGAAAGCTTCACTGAATAAAGATTAAGAGGGGTGGCTCAGGGGTAAAGAACAGGCCTGCAATGCAGGAGACCTGGGAGGTGTGGGTTCAAACCCTGGGTTGGGAAGATCCCCTGAAGAAGGGCATGGGAGGGAACCCACTCCAGTATTCTTGCCTGGAGGATTCCATGGACAGAGGAGCCTGGCGGACATGGAATTGCAAAGAGTTCCATACAGCTGAGTGACTAACACAGCACCAAAAGGGTTTTATGTAACCTCATCTGATGATAAAACTCCACTTCTGAGGTCAGCCCACGGCTTCCCACCTGTGTCCTCACCAAACACGTTACACATTTGACAGTTTCCTCCTTGATGCGGTGGGTCTACCACTCAGTTAATCCACATTTCTTTAAAAGCTCATGTAAATGATAAATAGATCTGAATGAATTTCAAAATTCAAGGAAGCCACTTTCGTCCTAAACTTCATTTGAACATTTAAAATATGTGCCTGCTTTTTTTCCCCTCAAGAGGTTGCACAATTTCTGTTGCTGTATTTTTTTTTTAAGAGTATAGAATGTAAGGCAGGAAATCTTTCCTGCTTTAGCATTTATAACTTTTTGGATATTCCTTTGAATATGTTTAGACAAACAGATCTTCTGGGCTTGCCGTTGCCTCTGACACAATGGAGAGCTGTGCCTTGCAGGCCCAAGGAAACACGGCTCAATCTTGGCATGTAAATTAATTGCTAAATCACAATGCAATTTCTATGGAATTGCATTTGAATGCAAGATTAATAATGAATGAATTAATCAAGATTAATTTTATTATAATGAACATGAAAGAATCTAATGATGATTGGTTGCTTTTCTCGAGAGTTGTCTTATGAATATTCACACTTTTGGTGAATTTCTTGAGTTGTCTGGTATACTTGAGGGAGTCTGTCTATGCTGACTGTGTGTCATGCGGGAGAGATTTCAGCAGCAACTTCTCATTTAGGATTTAATTTCCTTGCTAGACTTCCCATCCCTGGAGGGGGTCCCCAGCTAATGAATTGTTGAGGAAAATATATGAATTTTATATTTAGAAAATAAAGGTCCAAATGTGAGGAATGCCTCCCTCTTTTTGGTGACATTTCTCTCATTCAATTAACTTGACATCTTTAAGAAAATTAATTCACAATGAAATGAGGTGATGTTTTGGAAAATGGCAGGGCTTTATTTCAATTTGAGTTAGTGAGATTATGGTGTAGTTTTTTAATGTTTTTGCATCATATTTTTTTCCTTTTAGCAAGATGACAACTCTTTATTTATTTATTTGGCTGCACAGTGAAGCATGCGGCATCTAATTCCCTGATCAGGATTGAACCAGTGCCCCCTGATTTGGGAGCAAGGAGTCTTAACCACCAGGGGAGCTCCTGGTTATATCTTAAAGTATCATTTAAATTTAATGCATGGAGGTCTTAGAACTCTGCATAACACAAAAAAAGTGCAAGGGACCTTCTCCAAAGATACTCTTCTGCATCTCCCAAGTTGAAAATGAGAATATCGGTAAATTAGAAATAGCATTGGGCTGGAGACCAGAACAAGGACAATGTGCAGATGCCTCGTCACCACGTCCTGGGACACCTGCCGGCCCCCAAGGCGCTTGTCACCCTTCTGTGCCCTCACCCTCTGCAGTGCCCGCGGCAGGCCTCCCTTGGGAACACGTTCCCTAGGTCGGCAAAGGCTCCCTGGGGCCAAAACGAGGTGCTGTCTTGCTGATGTGTACAGTGGCTTTATTAATATTTGAAGTTTTACTTTATCTTGGCGTATAGTTGGTTAGCAGCCCTGTGCTAGCTTCAGGTGCACAGCAAGGGAGTCCAGCTACACGTATGCCTGTATCCGTTCTTTCTTGTCTGCTCTTCCCACATCGGTGGTTACAGGGTGCTGAGCTGCACTCCCTGAGCTGGGCGGCAGGTCCTGGCTTTCACTCTGCACGTCTGACGTTACAGAACACCCCGTCCTGGGAGCTGCCCTTCCTCGCGGCCACCTTTCCCGTCCTGCAGCTCCTCCCTGGGCCATCCTGGCCTCACATTGTGCTCCTGAGGCAGCCTTTCTGGCCTGTGTCTCTTCCCCTCATTCTCCACTCTCTGTGGACCCTCTTGCCGTGAATGCCCGGTGGCCCTCACACACCTTTAATCCAGCCGGACCCCTCCCCAGTCAGCAGGGCAATGGCCCGCTGGCCCCTCACACCTGCCTTCCCCTCCACGTGTCTCTGCCGCCACCTGCTCTGTCCTGCCGCCCCTCTGCTCTGAGTCCTTCACCCCTGGCTTCCCAATGGTCCAGTCGCCTTCCCTGATGCTCACGAGAGGGTGCTGCCCCTGTACAGGTTCTGGGTCAGCAAAACCACAGTGCGGTGGACCCTGGACCTCTCACAAATGACCGACTGGACTCTCGGCTGAGAACTTGCCTCAGTAAACCCAGTCTTTGATGTCTCAGCTTCCTCAGAGCCCAGCTAGTATTCCTCATGTTTTCTCTACTTACTGCATTGTTTTGTTGAGGGGGCAGATTTTAACTTGGGTTATTTGCAGCTAAACTATTGTAATAGCTAACAGGTCAATGCATTTGTAAAACATATTTTAATTTTCATACTTTAACTAGTGCTATGACTTTTTTTTTTTAATTACAAATATAGTGGAAAATGCCAGGACTTCAGTGTATTTTAATACATTGCTTGCAAAATAATTATTAATAACCATTGACTGCCAAAAATTTTGCTAGGCAAGTCGTATAATTATCTCTAATCCTCACAAAAGTCTGCTTTTTAATGCCAGTTTGATACGCACACGTTGGAGCTATGAAAGGCTTGATCCTTTGTCCAAGGTGACACTGACAGAGAGCCAGGATTCTAACATATCATGTGTAAAACTCTGCTTTTCTCACTGTAACCGCTGCCTTTCACAGAGATTCTACAAAACAAATCAAACTTTACTTCAGTTAACATCACCTTTGCCTGTCTGTACTATCTATCAACACAACATTTGCATAATTCTGCAAATGATCCCATGCTTCAGTAGATTAATATTTTAATAAACTAATTTCAGAGTTTTGTGCTCTTCTCATCAACCAAGTTGTAGACAGCAAGTTTCAGGCTATGGATTTGGTCAATTCCTAGTTTCACCTCCACTCTTTTTTGGGAGGGGGCAAATATTTCAATTTATATTGACCCCTTTGTCAGGAAAAAATGCCGACGCATAGTGATGTGATGCTCATTGAAGAAAGAAGATCTCGTGTTTTATACCTAATACATTCCCCCCAAATATATCTAACTGAGACTACTGCTATAGAGCAGCCTGAATGAAGTCATCTATTTTCTAAGCAAGTAATTTTTCACTGGGAGAAAAGAGAGAAGGGCATGAGTTTTGTGGATTAGCATAGGGATGGCAAGCAAGACGAAAACATCAGATAAGGCAGATGCCAACGAAATCACAGCCACTGGGGTAAGTAAACACGTTCTTCTCTCCAGGAAACATTGGTTAGTTTAATTTTTAACCAGCTTATTCAATGACGTTCACCTACCTCATCCATGGATCTTCTACAGCTCCACCCACTCTGGCCCCAACTTCCACGGAGCTAACACTCCCTGGAAATTAAGGCAAAATTTCTCTTGGTTCAGACTACCTGGTTCAGACCCTGACATTCTGTTTCTACAGGTAGCAACTAATTCTCCACCATGGATTCTTTGGAACTGACACTAAAAGCAACTTAAATTCTAAGTAGAAACACAGCATAAGAGCTTGATCAGGCTTGCTTTAGTGGAATTCCTCCTTGTTAAGATGAGGTTGAAAGCTGAGTATCAGGATCTGTCAACCTCACAAAACAACCTACAGTGAACGTTCTTCATTACAATGTGAAAATAGTTTTCTGGCCATTTCAGAGGAAGAGAGAGTGAACCGGAGAAGAGCCCGGTCTTAGTGTTCACACCATCACCTTAGGTCCCTAAATCCAATATTTCTCCCCACGCACAGTATTTCCCAAAGATGCATAAAGGAAGAGATGGTGTGGCCTCAGGGAGACAACAAATGCTCCTCACCAGGGGAGCAAGGCTGGGAGCAGAGTCAGGACTCACAGGGAACACTGTGAAACACACAAGAAGCTTGAGTTTGCACACTAGTTTAGATATATTTTTACATATTGTGTTCAATACATCCAGTCAACATCCAGACACTTCGTAAAGTTAAGTTCCTTAAAAGAGTAAGGGGTCTGATCATCAGTCTGAAAAAGTTATGATAAATATGCCAGAGAATACAGAATCTAGAAATGCAGGGCAAATGGTGTGCTTTTGTTCAGATTAACAAATAAATATGTATATGGCTGAGTTCCTTTACTGTTCACCTACAACTATCACAACATTGTTAGTTAATTGGCTATACTCCAATAAAAAGTATTAAAAAATAAAAAATATGAAAAACAAACAAACAAGAAACAAATAGACCCATTAATTTAAGTTTAGGGCACACCAGTATTTTTGCCTGGAGAGTTCCATGGACAGAGGAGCCTGCAGGCTACAGCCCATGGTGTCACAAAAAGTCGGACATGACTGAGCAGCTAACACTTTCACGCTTTCTGGGCATTTTACCAGAGATGACTAGAGGACGAAGACAAGTACGTGTGTACATGCTCAGTCGCTTCAGTTGTGTCTGGCTTTCGGTGACCCCATGGACTGCAGCCCGCCAGGCTCCTCTGTCCATGGGATTCTCCAGGCAAGAATATTGGAGTGGGTTGCCATGCCTTCCTCCAGGGGATCTTCCTGACCAGGAATCAAACCTGCATCTTCTGTGTCTCCAGCATTGCAGGTGGATTCTTTACTCACTGAGCCACATGGGAAACCCCAAAGACAAGTACACTGAGCTGCAAGCTGGAAATGTCATTTGCGTAAGACTTAGAATTCACTTTGTGGAATGCTTCCTGATGTCCTGTGCACCCCAGTTAGTCCTTGCACTGAGTGGCCTCCCATTTGGGTGTGGAAATAAGAATAAGCAACATGACAAATACCGTATGACAAGCAGCTTGTGAGTTTTACTGCAGCTGCTAAGTTGCTTCAGTCGTGTCCGACTCTGTGCGACCCCATAGACGGCAGCCCATTGGGCTCTGCCATCCCTGGGATTCTCCAGGCAAGAACACTGGAGTGGGTTGCCATTTCCTTCTCTAATGCATGAAAGTGAAAAGTGAAAGTGAAGTCGCTCAGTCGTGCCTGACTCAGCGACCCCATGGACTGCAGCCTACCAGGCTCCTCTGTCCGTGGGAGTTTCTAGGCAAGAGTACTGGAGTGGGGTGCCATTGACTCTCAGTCTCTTACCTACACCTACTTCCAGTCCCAGGGACTAGAGTACCACTGTGGACAGCAATCTAAAATACCACTAAGTGCCATGAAGGACAAAACGGTGGGGTCAGGTCGGGCCCCTGGAGCTGGTCTGAAGGCTGGGGATAACCATCTGTCTCCATGGCACCAGCATCAGCATCGTCTTCTGGTACTTGGGGAGAGAGAGCATGGAGGGGTCAGAGGACTCGGCCGGGTGGATGCATGAATGAATATGTGCATCCTGATGAGCCCACTCAGATTTTCTGATCAGGAAACAGAAGGAAATTCAGAAAAATAAGGCAGCTGATCCACTTCCTGTCCTTGGGACCCCACTGGTCAGCACCATCTGGTCCCTGAGGAACAAATTCAAGGTTATCATTTTTGCATTTGATTAGATACTTTGCCAGTCAGACTCCTCTGCCCATGGGATTCTCCAAGCAAGAACACTGGAGTGAATTGCCATTTCCTCTTCCAGAGGATCTTCCCAACCAAGGAATGGAACCCAGGTCTCCCACTCTGCAGGTGGATTCTTTAAGATCTGAGCCAGGAATCAAACCAGGGTCTCCTTCATTTCAGGCAATTTCTTTATAGCTGCGTCAATGGGGAAGCCCTTTAAAGAGTTAGTTTAAGCTAAATAAATAATTTGATCATTGAAAATTGAAAGGAAATACAATCTCTAGAGAATGGAGGCAGATATTTGGAAAGAATAATCACTATATTGTAAACCTTTTAATATAAAACATTGGGAAGGAAATAAGAATGTGTAGACCTCTTGTTGTCTTTTACTATTTTTTCTTCTTACACTCATGGTTAACAAAGTGGTCAATATTGATAGAATGAATATGGACTTTTGTTTTAAGTGTATATCAGTGGTATACATCTGAACATCTGAGGCACTACCAGGATTTGCTGAGGAAACATACACTGCACTGCTTTGTGTTCACGGAGGTAAGTAGGTTCAGTTCAGTTCAGTCGCTCAGTCGTGTCCGACTCTTTGCAACCCCATGAATCACAGCACGCCAGGCCTCCCTGTCCATCACCATCTCCCGGAGTTCACTCAGACTCACCTCCATCGAGTCTGTGATGCCATCCAGCCATCTCATCCTCTGTCGTCCCCTTCTCCTCCTACCCCCAATCCCTCCCAGCATCAGAGTCTTTCCCAATGAGTCAACTCTTCGCATGAGGTGGCCAAAGTACTGGAGTTTCAGCTTTAGCATCATTCCTTCCAAAGAAATCCCAGGGTTGATCTCCTTCAGAATGGACTGGTTGGATCTCCTTGCAGTCCAAGGGACTCTCAAGAGTCTTCTCCAACACCACAGTTCAAAAGCATCAATTCTTCGGCACTCAGCCTTCTTCATAGTCCAACTCTCACATCCATACATGACCACAGGGAAAACCATAGCCTTGACTAGACGGACCTTTGTTGGCAAAGTAATGTCTCTGCTTTTGAATATGCTATCTAGGTTGGTCATAACTTTTCTTCCAAGGAGTTGCTGCTAAGTCACTTCAGTCGTGTCCGACTCTGTGCGACCCCATAGACGGCAGCCCATCAGGCTTCCCTGTCCCTGGGATTCTCCAGGCAAGAACACTGGAGTGGGTTGCCATTTCCTTCTCCAATGCATGAATGAAAAGTGAAAGTGAAGTCACTCAGTCGTGTCCGACTCTTAGCGACCCCTTGGACTGCAGCCCACCAGGCTCCTCCATCCATGGGACTTTCCAGGCAAGAGTACTGGAATGGGTTGCCATTGCCTTCTCCAAGGAGTAAGCATCTTTTAATTTCATGGCTGCAGTCACCATCTGCAGTGATTTTGGAGCCCCCCAAAATAAAGTCTAACACTGTTTCCACTGTTTCCCCATCTACTTCCCATGAAGTGATGGGACCGGATGCATGATTGTTTTCTGAATGTTGAGCTTTAAGGTAAGTAGGTAGGAGACCAGAAAGAACTCCCTGCTTTGCATCGGGACAGAAAGACTGCTGGTCGTGGTGAATACACGGTTATTTCCATCTAGAGGTCGCATTATCTCAGGACAATCGAAACAGATGGTCTAGATGCAAGGGACTCAGTGAAAGAAGCCCCAGCTCCAGAGGTTTCAGAAACGTGCACCTACATACCTGGTTCCAGCACGTTCCTTTATGCTGGATGCTGCACAAGACGCTTAAATGGACAAGGCTGGGGTAAAGCCAGACATGACCGAGGGGAAAGCCCAGCCCACCTTCTCCCAGACTCTGGGGTGTGCTTGGCCCTAATCTCTGATCATTATAAGTTCCATGTTCCTTATTGATCGGCCTAAGTGCACTTCTTGTTCTGTGATAGCAGGCCACGATCCTATCTGCTTGCCAAACCTCACTTCTGAATGAGGACTATGTAAAAGCCATCTTTAGTTTCCTAGATTAAATGTAACACTGCTCAAGGCATTGCCTATAGGAGCAGAAATACTACACCCTTGATGTGGCCGTGGCTTGCATATAAGCGGAGTGGAGGTCAAGTTTACACAGGCTACAAAACCACAGATGGCTTCTGAGGAGAGCAGTGGGCTCTCACCTCACACTGTGTCCGTATCGCCACTTGGAAATGAAGTTTCTTAGTGGATGTCCTGTACCATGACTCACGATGGTTTTTAGCCAGATACACAATTCCCCTGTAATCTGAGTGTTCGTCCAATCGGTTCACTGGGTTCTCTTGTACAGTTGCACAAGTTTTTATGTGAAAAGGTTGTCCACGTTCTCCATGCTCGAGACTTCTGGGACTCCAGGCTCCATCTGAGCCCACACAAAGGGCAGGACCGCGTGTTCCAACAGATTAGGCAGCTTGAGACGTGAGGTCAGTTGGGTATAAGTGCGGCCATGGCGAAGGTCCCAGGATGGCCCCAGCTGTGCCCTGTGAAGCTGGCACGGATCATCTGGACCTGACTTGAGAGGGTGGTGAGGGGGCACGAGAGTGCAGATGAGGGGTCGTGGCCATGCCGGGTCCCTGCCTGTGTCACAGGCGAGGGCTGTGTCAGGCGAGACTCTGATCAAGGTGGGTGGGGTCCCCGGCAGGGCTCTGCCTCACTGGGTCCAGCGTCGCTAAAGAGCTCAGCACTGGTGAGGAAGACGTGCAGTGCAGCCCCGTGGTGGGGGCGGCCCACCAGTGGACGGGAGCACCGGCCTGGCTGGACGCGGGCCCCGGCATCATCTTAGGGAGAGAGGAGCACAGTCAGCTGTTGGCTGGATGTGTGCCTGGTGCCCAGGGGGGAGGACGGGGATACAGAGGGTGAGCCTTCACACAGCCAGGGCGGGGACCCCACCTCCATGCCCATCGAGCCTTCCCTTGAGGGCCACAGTTATTTTCATCAACTGTATCCTTATTCTTAATACTTTGCATGCCCTTCTCCTGAACGAAGTCATGGGGTGCCTCTGGTCTCCCTACTGTGCCCCAACTCCCTCTACTCTGCTTTAAGATTGCCTCTTGCAACCACTCACAATAGTGCAGTGGTCACAGTCTGAGGACGCCAGGCTTGCTGAGCTTGACGACGTGTCCAGGGTACCAGCACAGGGTCCACCCCGGCCGAGTCCCCCAGGCGAGAGTGGGAGCTGGTGAAAGCCGGGAGTGGAAGCCTGAGCCCTGGGTGAAGGAGTCGCAGCTTCTTTCTTTAGGAGGTGGTTGGGCCTCCATTGCGTGTACACAGACCTTTGGGGGAAGTCATTGGACTGTCAGTGATCTGGGGCTTCTCATGAGTAAGACTGCCCCAGCTCTCCACAGGGGCTCCTGCAGAGCTCAGCTGGGGGCTGGCAGACCTCGGTAACCCAAGCCAGCTCCCAGCCTGGTCCCCCTCTTCCCAGGCAAATGCACACCCCCCCTATGGGGATGGACAGGCAGTGCCGTGTGATGATGAACCCTGCTGCCGCACGTGGAAACCACCCCAGCTAGGCGAGACTGGGGCCAAAGGCTCCCGAGCGCTGTCTCTGGGCTGTTTCCAACCTCTGCCTCTTTTAGTCCTGTAAACTTTTCTCATCTTTATTGAGATATGCCTATGTGACACTGAACATATGCATGCCATGTGACACCAGACACACGAATGTCATGTGACACCAGACACGTGAATGCCATGTGACACTGAGCATATGCCTGCCATGTGACACTGAACATACGAATGTCATGTGACACCAGACACGTGAATGCCATGTGACACTGAGCATATGCCTGCCATGTGACACTGAACATATGAATGTCATGTGACACCAGACACGTGAATGCCATGTGACACTGAGCATATGCCTGCCATGTGACACTGAACATATGAATGTCATGTGACACCAGACACGTGAATGCCATGTGACACTGAGCATATGCCTGCCATGTGACACTGAACATATGAATGTCATGTGACACCAGACACGTGAATGCCATGTGACACTGAGCATATGCCTGCCATGTGACACTGAACATATGAATGTCATGTGACACCAGACACGTGAATGCCATGTGACACTGAGCATATGCCTGCCATGTGACACTGAACATATGAATGTCATGTGACACCAGACACGTGAATGCCATGTGACACTGAGCATATGCCTGCCATGTGACACTGAACATATGAATGTCATGTGACACCAGACACGTGAATGCCATGTGACACTGAGCATATGCCTGCCATGTGACACTGAACATATGAATGTCATGTGACACCAGACACGTGAATGCCATGTGACACTGAGCATATGCCTGCCATGTGACACTGAACATATGAATGTCATGTGACACCAGACACGTGAATGCCATGTGACACTGAGCATATGCCTGCCATGTGACACTGAACATATGAATGTCATGTGACACCAGACACGTGAATGCCATGTGACACTGAGCATATGCCTGCCATGTGACACTGAACATATGAATGTCATGTGACACCAGACACGTGAATGCCATGTGACACTGAGCATATGCCTGCCATGTGACACTGAACATATGAATGCCATGTGACACCAGACACGTGAATGCCATGTGACACTGAACATATGCCTTCCATGTGACACCAAACATGTGAATGTCATATGACATCAGACACATGAAAGCCATGTGACACTGAGCATATGGCTGCCATGTGATGCTGAACATACGAATGTCATGTGACATGGAACATATGCCTGCCATGTGACACTGAATATACAAATGCCATGTGACAGTGACTATATTTAAAATGCAGAACATCAGGATCCGATGTGAAACAATCTCAACAGTATGTTTTAGTTAACATCGATCACCACACATTGTTACAAATTGTTGTTTCTTGTGACAAAAACTCCTAAAATCTATTCTCTTGGCAGTAGTGGTTTAATCTCTCAGTCTGGTCTGTGCGACCCTGAGGACTATAGCTCGCTGGGTTCCTCAGTCTGTGGGATTCTCTATGCTAGAATACTGGAGTGGGTAGCTGTACCCTCCTCCAGGGGATCTTCCTGATCCAGGGATCCAGCCCGATTCTCCTGTATTACAGGCAGGTTCTTTACTGCTGAGCCACCAGGGAAGTCCCCACTCCCTCAGTAAACTTCAAATATGCTGCAGGGCACGAATGACCCTTGTTCCCATGCTGGACACCGCATCCCCAGGATCGACCCATCTTATAACCGGACGTCCATACCCTTCCACCACCGTCAGCTAAGTCCTCCCTTTCTAAGTCTCATAATCATACCCTAGTGCGTGCTGACGTCCTCAAATCATGAATGGAATCAGAGCCTCCACCGGATTGGGTGTTGGCCACAAGGTGCAGCCACTGTAAGAGCATAGGGCACAGCAGGCCTGGCCCTGTGCTCCCGGGGACCACGGCTGTGCTGGGGCGGGGGCAGGTCCTGACAGAGACTAGACCAGCCACGGAGTGCGTGCACGCACACACACACACACACACACATACACACACACACACATCCCTGTGCCCCCGGGGACCACGGCCGTGCTGGGGCGGGGGCAGGCCCTCACAGAGACTAGACCAGCCACAGAGTACACACACACACACCCACACACACACACATCCCTGTGCCCCCGGGGACCACGGCCATGCTGGGGCGAGGGCAGGCCCTCACAGAGACTAGAACAGCCACGGAGTGCACACACACACACACACACACACACATCCCTGTGCCCCTGGGGACCACGGCCGTGCTGGGGCGGGGGCAGGCCCTCACAGAGACTAGACCAGCCCACAGAGTGCACACACACACACACACACACATATCCCTGTGCCCCCAGGGACCACGGCCATGCTGGGGCAGGGGCAGGCCCTCACAGAGACTAGACCAGCCACAGAGTGCACGGTTCTCTGTACCTCCTCCACACACATGCACTGGGCGTGCACACACACACACACATTCTTGGGCACACAAATGTGTAAACACACACATCTCTGGGCACACACACATGTAAACACACACACATCCCTGGGCACACACATGTTTAAACACACACACACACATCCCTGGGTACACACACATGTAAACACACACACGCATCCCTGGACACACACACACACACATGTAAACACACACACACATCCCTGGGCACACACACACATGTAAACACACACACACACAACCCTGGATATACACACATGTATCCAGACCTGTCCACAGCTCAGCATTCCCTGGGCCCCCAGACCCTCAGGTGGCTCAGCATGCCCCAGGCCCCCATACCCTCTCACAGCTCAGCATCCCCCAGACCCCAGACCTGCCCACAGCTCAGCATCCCCCAGGTCCCAGACCCACCCACAGCTCGGCATTCCCTAGGCCCCTAGACCCTTGGATGGTTCAGCATCCCTTGGGCCCCAGACCCTCAGGTGGCTCAGCATCCCCCAGGCCCCCAGACCCTCCCACAGCTCAGCATCCCCCAGGCCCCAGACCTGCGGGTGGCTCAGTCTGCCCCGAAACACAGGTGATTTCAACTCTGCAACGAATGGCTCAGCAGGCCACACTTTCTCTTTGAACTCAGCTAATTCGCTGTTATTTTAATTCAGGTCACCCAGTCTTCCTTACCTTATAATGAGAAATGCTGTGTCTTGAGTAATGAAGGAGTTTCACAACTGAGCCCGCTCCTGCTCGAGCTCCCTCCATGCCCCTGTGGAAGCCACCTCTAAGAAGGAACTTAGGATCATCCAAACGTCCCTGTACACAAGCAGAGCAGTGACAATCAGGAAGCTTCGGGGTGATACCCAATTCTCCTCTTAAATAATCTTGGATCCAGGACCTAAATAAGATAAATTAGGTGCTAAATAAGATCTAAATAATTTGAGATGCAGGATATGTATAAATAAATGATTGACATTATTACTGGATGTTATGAATAAAAGCACATGGACCAGCCATCCAGGGGTCCTGATGGATACGTGGTCTCCCCACCTTGGGCAGGACTCAGACGGGCACTGGGCTTGGACCACGTTGGAGTCGTGAGGAAGAGAGGAACGCAGCTGAGCCCACATGTGGACTGTGTCACGTCTGGTCTCTTTTGTCACTTTGTCACGGCCCCTGCAGCTCTCCCCACCTCTCTTGTCTGCATCCTCCACAGTTCTGTGCTCTAGTCCCCCCAGAACAGACACTTCACCCCGTCTGTCCGAGTCCGGATCCCATGTGGGGCCCCAGCTGCCACTGTGGGATGCTCCCCCGGGGCCGCTTCTATTGCCTGGCATGTGGGATACCATCCTCAACCGGGAGCGAGTGATGGGAGAAGCCTGGCCCACCTCGGGGGCTGAGGTCAGGAGTGGCCCAGGGTGATGGCAGAGGGGGCTGGGGGCTCCGAGGCCCAGGCTCTTGTTGGAGACACTCTGCCTGCAGCTCCCAAGGCTCACCGGGGCCCACGTGTCCTTCCACGACTGACCCATGTATGTATCCTGATCTTTAAAATGGGCACAAGGAGATGAGTTGGTTAGATAACATTAGCAACTCAGTGGACATGAATATGAGCAAACTCTGGGAGGTAGTGCAGGGCAGGGGAGCCTGGCGTGCTGCAGTCCATGGGGTTGCAGAGTCAGACAGGACTCAGTGATTGAGCAATAGTAGCACATGTAAAGCACAGGCCCGTCCCCGCCCACCCTCTCCTGCAAACCCTGTCTCAGCCAGAGCCACGCAGCATGACCACAGGCTTGGGTCATGACCTATGACCTTGGGTCTCAGCACATTTGGCCCCCATCACCGCCGACCTTCCTTCTCCAAAATGCATCCTCTGTTTTATCCTTCTCTTTTTGTATCTTTCTTGTACGCTGTACGTACACAGGTTATAATGTCTATGAAAACACTTAACAGTTCATAGATTATATAACCATGTCTGGCCACACCCTCACCTAAGACTGTGACCACACATCTTTGTAGCTTAAAACCTGGGTTCAGTTTATGAGAGCAAAAGAATGAACAGAATCTGTACGAAGATGTTTCTGTGTTTTAAAACTCCAGTCTTAAATGTGGACAGAGAAAGCACTAGAAATGCCTTTTGGATCACACTCATTCCCCCTGAAATTTTACTTTTAGCACCCTGGAGCTACCACCATTAGAAATTCATTTCTTTCAGTTAAGAAATGGCTCCTGTTAAAATGCAAAATTCCTAAGAAGCCTCACACATTAAGTGATTATCAGTAATTAACACCTCATCAGGAATTAGTTTATCAGAGCTTCTTTCTTAAAGAAGCAGCAGCTGCTCTGAACTCAGGGAACAGAAACTTCTAGAGGGCTGGGGCTTGGGCTCTTTCAACAAAGGGTGTGGCCTGGGTAGAAACAGGTGTTTATTGAATGAATGAAAAAATGAATGACTCAATGTCATAAATGAAGTGAAGTGAAAGAAGCTCAGTCATGTCTGACTCTTTGCGACCCCATGGACTATGTAGAACATAGAATTCTCCAGGCCAGAATACTGGAGTAGGTAGCCTTTCCCTTCTCTAGTGGATCTTCCCAACCCAGGGATCGAACCCAGGTCTCCCGCATTTCAGGCAGATTCTTTACCAGCCGAGCCACGCAAGGGAAGCATGTTGTAAGAGAGAAGGAGCCAGAGATCTTGCTTCAGTTGGATCAAGGAAGTGGGAAGTTCTTTCTGTATACACATCACTTTGGGAGGCCCAAGGCCCTGACTCTCTGAAGTCTGGGCTGGCAGTTCTGCCCTCATTTTGAGATTAGAATGTTGGGACTCCTGAAAACACACCCCCTGGGTGCAGCGACCCCCAGGGGGATAACACAGAGCAAAGTGTCTTTTTAGATGAAGGTGCTGGGTCTGCAGTGGGGCTGGGAGCAGGTTGGTTGTGGCAGTGTTGTCTCTCTTTTTTTTAACGTTTCAGGCAAAGCATAGTGTCTAATTTTAGTGATTATCTGGAAACACTAGCCTTAAAGTTCAGGGGCATTGATCTCGGGAATTGCATGTTTTATCCCAGAAAAAGAAGAGAAGAGGAAAGAGGACCAAAATCATAACCACCAGTCGTTGGAGCTGCATTTAACTGAGATGGCCGGTGGCTGAGATGGAGTGCTCTCTCTCTTCCAACTCTCCCTGGGTGCCCAGCACTGCACAGAATCAATGTCAAGACATGTGTCATCCACATCCAGGGCACTGGGATCATAACTATTCCCTATTTCTCGGTAAATTTCAAAATCCCTAAAAGGCATGTTGAAATGGATTTCCTTATTTTTCAGTTGCTCACTTGTGTCCGACTCTCTGCGACCCAAGGGCTGTAACCTGCTAGGCTCCTCTGTCCATGGAATTTTCCAGGCAAAAATGCTGGAGTGGGTTGCCATTTCCTTCTCCAGAGGATCTTCCCCACCCAGGGACTGAACCCTCATCTTTTGCATCTCTGCGCTGGCAGGTGGATTCTTTACCACTGCACCACCTGGGCAGCCCCTACATTATTAATCAAAATTAATAACAGTGTTCTGCTTTAGGGTTTATGGATGAGACCCTCTCTATCTGTGGGTTGACTCAGCACCCTCTCTCAGATTGCTTGACCCCAGGACAAGACTGACAATGACCACAGAGGCCAGCAGATTCTAGAGCAGGGCGGGGAAGGGTCATCCACGCGGCTGACATGCAGGGACGCTGAGCGCACGCGTGGCGGGTCTCTTGTGACGGCGGTCTATTCCCACCCGTGGAAGCATCGGGGTTTTAGTTCTGCGTTTTTCTGCTTTTCCCTTTGAATTTCTTTGCCCTCTTACCTTCCTCTCCTTTAAAGAATCTCTTCCACCCTTGGAATGTGTGAAGTAGGTCACCAGAAGCACAGAAAAACAAACACCATGTGAAACAGATGTTTCTCTGTTTAATCAAGGGGTTGTATGATCCCGTGTAGCTTTAGTGGAGGTGTCAGAACTACTGAAATGAGAGATGTGTATAAGAGACAGTCCCTGTGCCCCGGGGACCACGGCTGTGCTGGGGCAGGGGCAGACCCTGACAGAGACTAGACCAGCCACGGAGTGCACACGCACACACACACACACACATCCCTGTGCCCCCGGGGACCACGGCCGTGCTGGGGCGAGGGCAGGCCCTCACAGAGACTAGACCAGCCACAGAGTACACACACACACACCCACACACACACACATCCCTGTGCCCCCGGGGACCACGGCCATGCTGGGGCGAGGGCAGGCCCTCACAGAGACTAGAACAGCCACGGAGTGCACACACACACACACACACACACACACATCCCTGTGCCCCTGGGGACCACGGCCGTGCTGGGGCGGGGGCAGGCCCTCACAGAGACTAGACCAGCCCACAGAGTGCACACACACACACACACACACATATCCCTGTGCCCCCAGGGACCACGGCCATGCTGGGGCAGGGGCAGGCCCTCACAGAGACTAGACCAGCCACAGAGTGCACGGTTCTCTGTACCTCCTCCACACACATGCACTGGGCGTGCACACACACACACACATTCTTGGGCACACAAATGTGTAAACACACACATCTCTGGGCACACACACATGTAAACACACACACATCCCTGGGCACACACATGTTTAAACACACACACACACATCCCTGGGTACACACACATGTAAACACACACACGCATCCCTGGACACACACACACACACATGTAAACACACACACACATCTGTCTCTTATACACATCTGATGTGTGTGTGTGTGTGTGTGTGTGTGTGCACTCCGTGGCTGTTCTAGTCTCTGTGAGGGCCTGCCCTCGCCCCAGCATGGCCGTGGTCCCCGGGGGCACAGGGCCATGCTGGGGCGAGGGCAGGCCCTCACAGAGACTAGAACAGCCACGGAGTGCACACACACACACACACACACACACACATCCCTGTGCCCCTGGGGACCACGGCCGTGCTGGGGCGGGGGCAGGCCCTCACAGAGACTAGACCAGCCCACAGAGTGCACACACACACACACACACACATATCCCTGTGCCCCCAGGGACCACGGCCATGCTGGGGCAGGGGCAGGCCCTCACAGAGACTAGACCAGCCACAGAGTGCACGGTTCTCTGTACCTCCTCCACACACATGCACTGGGCGTGCACACACACACACACATTCTTGGGCACACAAATGTGTAAACACACACATCTCTGGGCACACACACATGTAAACACACACACATCCCTGGGCACACACATGTTTAAACACACACACACACATCCCTGGGTACACACACATGTAAACACACACACGCATCCCTGGACACACACACACACACATGTAAACACACACACACATCCCTGGGCACACACACACATGTAAACACACACACACACAACCCTGGATATACACACATGTATCCAGACCTGTCCACAGCTCAGCATTCCCTGGGCCCCCAGACCCTCAGGTGGCTCAGCATGCCCCAGGCCCCCATACCCTCTCACAGCTCAGCATCCCCCAGACCCCAGACCTGCCCACAGCTCAGCATCCCCCAGGTCCCAGACCCACCCACAGCTCGGCATTCCCTAGGCCCCTAGACCCTTGGATGGTTCAGCATCCCTTGGGCCCCAGACCCTCAGGTGGCTCAGCATCCCCCAGGCCCCCAGACCCTCCCACAGCTCAGCATCCCCCAGGCCCCAGACCTGCGGGTGGCTCAGTCTGCCCCGAAACACAGGTGATTTCAACTCTGCAACGAATGGCTCAGCAGGCCACACTTTCTCTTTGAACTCAGCTAATTCGCTGTTATTTTAATTCAGGTCACCCAGTCTTCCTTACCTTATAATGAGAAATGCTGTGTCTTGAGTAATGAAGGAGTTTCACAACTGAGCCCGCTCCTGCTCGAGCTCCCTCCATGCCCCTGTGGAAGCCACCTCTAAGAAGGAACTTAGGATCATCCAAACGTCCCTGTACACAAGCAGAGCAGTGACAATCAGGAAGCTTCGGGGTGATACCCAATTCTCCTCTTAAATAATCTTGGATCCAGGACCTAAATAAGATAAATTAGGTGCTAAATAAGATCTAAATAATTTGAGATGCAGGATATGTATAAATAAATGATTGACATTATTACTGGATGTTATGAATAAAAGCACATGGACCAGCCATCCAGGGGTCCTGATGGATACGTGGTCTCCCCACCTTGGGCAGGACTCAGACGGGCACTGGGCTTGGACCACGTTGGAGTCGTGAGGAAGAGAGGAACGCAGCTGAGCCCACATGTGGACTGTGTCACGTCTGGTCTCTTTTGTCACTTTGTCACGGCCCCTGCAGCTCTCCCCACCTCTCTTGTCTGCATCCTCCACAGTTCTGTGCTCTAGTCCCCCCAGAACAGACACTTCACCCCGTCTGTCCGAGTCCGGATCCCATGTGGGGCCCCAGCTGCCACTGTGGGATGCTCCCCCGGGGCCGCTTCTATTGCCTGGCATGTGGGATACCATCCTCAACCGGGAGCGAGTGATGGGAGAAGCCTGGCCCACCTCGGGGGCTGAGGTCAGGAGTGGCCCAGGGTGATGGCAGAGGGGGCTGGGGGCTCCGAGGCCCAGGCTCTTGTTGGAGACACTCTGCCTGCAGCTCCCAAGGCTCACCGGGGCCCACGTGTCCTTCCACGACTGACCCATGTATGTATCCTGATCTTTAAAATGGGCACAAGGAGATGAGTTGGTTAGATAACATTAGCAACTCAGTGGACATGAATATGAGCAAACTCTGGGAGGTAGTGCAGGGCAGGGGAGCCTGGCGTGCTGCAGTCCATGGGGTTGCAGAGTCAGACAGGACTCAGTGATTGAGCAATAGTAGCACATGTAAAGCACAGGCCCGTCCCCGCCCACCCTCTCCTGCAAACCCTGTCTCAGCCAGAGCCACGCAGCATGACCACAGGCTTGGGTCATGACCTATGACCTTGGGTCTCAGCACATTTGGCCCCCATCACCGCCGACCTTCCTTCTCCAAAATGCATCCTCTGTTTTATCCTTCTCTTTTTGTATCTTTCTTGTACGCTGTACGTACACAGGTTATAATGTCTATGAAAACACTTAACAGTTCATAGATTATATAACCATGTCTGGCCACACCCTCACCTAAGACTGTGACCACACATCTTTGTAGCTTAAAACCTGGGTTCAGTTTATGAGAGCAAAAGAATGAACAGAATCTGTACGAAGATGTTTCTGTGTTTTAAAACTCCAGTCTTAAATGTGGACAGAGAAAGCACTAGAAATGCCTTTTGGATCACACTCATTCCCCCTGAAATTTTACTTTTAGCACCCTGGAGCTACCACCATTAGAAATTCATTTCTTTCAGTTAAGAAATGGCTCCTGTTAAAATGCAAAATTCCTAAGAAGCCTCACACATTAAGTGATTATCAGTAATTAACACCTCATCAGGAATTAGTTTATCAGAGCTTCTTTCTTAAAGAAGCAGCAGCTGCTCTGAACTCAGGGAACAGAAACTTCTAGAGGGCTGGGGCTTGGGCTCTTTCAACAAAGGGTGTGGCCTGGGTAGAAACAGGTGTTTATTGAATGAATGAAAAAATGAATGACTCAATGTCATAAATGAAGTGAAGTGAAAGAAGCTCAGTCATGTCTGACTCTTTGCGACCCCATGGACTATGTAGAACATAGAATTCTCCAGGCCAGAATACTGGAGTAGGTAGCCTTTCCCTTCTCTAGTGGATCTTCCCAACCCAGGGATCGAACCCAGGTCTCCCGCATTTCAGGCAGATTCTTTACCAGCCGAGCCACGCAAGGGAAGCATGTTGTAAGAGAGAAGGAGCCAGAGATCTTGCTTCAGTTGGATCAAGGAAGTGGGAAGTTCTTTCTGTATACACATCACTTTGGGAGGCCCAAGGCCCTGACTCTCTGAAGTCTGGGCTGGCAGTTCTGCCCTCATTTTGAGATTAGAATGTTGGGACTCCTGAAAACACACCCCCTGGGTGCAGCGACCCCCAGGGGGATAACACAGAGCAAAGTGTCTTTTTAGATGAAGGTGCTGGGTCTGCAGTGGGGCTGGGAGCAGGTTGGTTGTGGCAGTGTTGTCTCTCTTTTTTTTAACGTTTCAGGCAAAGCATAGTGTCTAATTTTAGTGATTATCTGGAAACACTAGCCTTAAAGTTCAGGGGCATTGATCTCGGGAATTGCATGTTTTATCCCAGAAAAAGAAGAGAAGAGGAAAGAGGACCAAAATCATAACCACCAGTCGTTGGAGCTGCATTTAACTGAGATGGCCGGTGGCTGAGATGGAGTGCTCTCTCTCTTCCAACTCTCCCTGGGTGCCCAGCACTGCACAGAATCAATGTCAAGACATGTGTCATCCACATCCAGGGCACTGGGATCATAACTATTCCCTATTTCTCGGTAAATTTCAAAATCCCTAAAAGGCATGTTGAAATGGATTTCCTTATTTTTCAGTTGCTCACTTGTGTCCGACTCTCTGCGACCCAAGGGCTGTAACCTGCTAGGCTCCTCTGTCCATGGAATTTTCCAGGCAAAAATGCTGGAGTGGGTTGCCATTTCCTTCTCCAGAGGATCTTCCCCACCCAGGGACTGAACCCTCATCTTTTGCATCTCTGCGCTGGCAGGTGGATTCTTTACCACTGCACCACCTGGGCAGCCCCTACATTATTAATCAAAATTAATAACAGTGTTCTGCTTTAGGGTTTATGGATGAGACCCTCTCTATCTGTGGGTTGACTCAGCACCCTCTCTCAGATTGCTTGACCCCAGGACAAGACTGACAATGACCACAGAGGCCAGCAGATTCTAGAGCAGGGCGGGGAAGGGTCATCCACGCGGCTGACATGCAGGGACGCTGAGCGCACGCGTGGCGGGTCTCTTGTGACGGCGGTCTATTCCCACCCGTGGAAGCATCGGGGTTTTAGTTCTGCGTTTTTCTGCTTTTCCCTTTGAATTTCTTTGCCCTCTTACCTTCCTCTCCTTTAAAGAATCTCTTCCACCCTTGGAATGTGTGAAGTAGGTCACCAGAAGCACAGAAAAACAAACACCATGTGAAACAGATGTTTCTCTGTTTAATCAAGGGGTTGTATGATCCCGTGTAGCTTTAGTGGAGGTGTCAGAACTACTGAAATGAGATACAGTGTCATGTGTAAGGTGAGGTGGAAATATAAAGAGCTACACTCACCACAAGGTGCGAAGTGAACACGTTTCTTTAGAGCTGAAAAAGAATGTGCTTCTTCAGAGTTACTGTCTCCAGGGAACAGAATTCTAGCTCACAGTTTGGTTTTCAACCAGGAAAGCCATCCCGAAAGGTGACAGTGGTTACAACCCATAGGCTATCTGCCCCTGGCTGGGCCACGTCCACCCACGGGTCCACTGCCCACCCTCATGGGCACTTCCGATCCTCTGTGGTTTGAAAACTTGCTTCCAAAAGCCACTTCTTCCTATAAATGATCATAGTAAAATAGTTAAGAGTGAGAATTGTGTATTATCACTCAAAAAATAGCAAGGAACATTCAGGGGAAGAATGTGAGAATAGGTTAATGGCTTTGGTAAAAACAATTATTAAGCTATTCAACCTTAAATTTTGTAAGATTCTTAAGAAAAATAATACATACTTGGGTTAAAATGTTTAGGAGGAAAGGGACAAATAAGAACAAATTATGGGACTCCCTGGTTGCCCAGTGGTTAGGACATAATTCTTTCAGTGCTGAGGGCCTGGCTTCAGTACCTGGTGGGGGAATGAAGTTCTCACAAGCCACACAGCCAAAAGGAAGAAAAAAAATGTGTGTGTGTGCATGCACTCATGTGTGTGCATACTCGCCTGTGTGCAGCACACGTGTGAACTGAGAAGGGCAATAAATACACCAGATGAAATGGAACTCTATCAGGGTGCTTTTGTTGTTTTAAAGCTAAAACATATTAGTAGTTATTATGTTATTATAATAACTGTAATTATAACTATTAATAGTTATTATATGATATTTAAAAGTTACTTCAGAGATACAGCCTGTCTTCCTTTCTTCCCTAAGAGGATCATAGTAGTCAAACTTTAGTGGGAGAAAAAGGAATTGTACGATTGTGAAAGTCTTATAAACCTATCTTAAATCTTGTAGAGTTAAGATTCAATTCAGCCATGGAAAAAGTACTGGTTCCAGGCCCAGGTGATGACAACCCATGAGAAAAGCACCAGAGGAGAAAGGAACCTCATGGCTCTATTTCTTTACAGCTGTTAAACAGGGGCTTTAATCTATGGGAACATCCAAGGTTTTAATTTCACACTTCATAAAATCATTTAACCTTGAACATGTGGTTAAGTCATAGGATTACAATATTTACAAGACAAACAACAAATTAACAAGGAATGACATGGTCAAAGTAAAACACCTCAAATGGATGTGGCCATTTTAGGGCATGGAGAATTGACAATGTTAATCTTCAAAACAGAAGATAAGAGAGAAGAAGTGTGACCTTGAGCACATTTATGTCTTTGAGCCTCACTGTTCTCATCTGTAAAGTGGGGATAATACTGACCACTCTGCAGGTTTATCTCACAAGTTAGATGACTCATTCCTTTATCCAACTAAGGTTCACTGAGCCCCGCCTACGTGTCAGGCAGTCTTAGAGACGCTGCCTTTCCAACTGTGGAACAGCCTGACACAGTCCTTTCCAATGCAGGGCTTGCTCTCTGGTGCAGAAGCAGACCATCCACCGGCCACCAAGGGTCGCGAGAGAAGATGCCAGCAGTGCCGAGAGCTCTGAGAGATGGAGGCTGGGCTGGGGAGTCTCCTCGCAAAGGCCAGGTCTGACATGCAAGCTCAGCATCCTGGGCCCAGTTACTGAGCGTTGGTTATGCACCAGGCATGACCGTGAGCAGGAGGGTGACCCCGTGTGCACTCGGGGTCCTCATCTCAAGGAGGAGGTGGGTTAGCTTGAGAGAGTTTCCCAAGTGCCTCTACTCATCTCATGTTGCACAAGCAATACTTCCATAGAACAAAATCTCTCCAGCTTTACCACTGGCTTGCTTTTCTTATGGGACATTCAAAGGGTTGTGGCATCTGAGCACCCTGTTCCCTGAAGGAATCAATTTTGCGGGGACTCCCAGTCGAGAGTCCACGTGGCACCGGGTGGGGGAGCTGGTCTCTAACCACCTGGTAATTACTGCGGCTGATGGCAGCCACTCCCCACCTGGGCTTCCCGGCCGAGCCCTAAGGAGATGATTCCGAGCCGCGGTGTGCAGCCCCTCCGTAGGCCAGGGCTATGCGGCGGTTAAGTGATGCTGGCGATGTTTAAATAGAGCTACTGCTCTCAGGTTCACTGAGCAGGGACATGCTTTATTTTTCTAGGACAGAAAATGGTGTTAAATTAGGTTATTTACATGAGTTTGGGGCCAGCGTGGAATAGACTCCACAGACCAGTCTACCTTAGAGATGGGGAGCAGATCAAAGAAATTAGGAGTCTAAATTGGGAATCAATGTCCTGCAAAACCATCTTACAAGTTTCAACTCATTTTTTTAAATTTAGATACTTTTTTTTTTTTTAAGAAAAAGGAGGAAAAAATGCCAAGTACCATTGCAAATTAGAATACTGTTTTGTCCAACTTGAGCAAAACACACCCTTGTGTAACAAATGTAGCAAAGACACAAAACCACACTTCATAGTTACACAACACATAGCCTCATAGATACACAATGCATGACTTCATACACACATATCACACAGCTTCACAGACACACACACAATTCCATAGACACACAACTTCATAAAACACAGCACAAGTTTATAGACACACAACACATAATCTCATAGACACATAACACATAACTTCACAGACACACAGCATACAACTTTATAGACATACAACATACAACTTCAAAGACAACACATAACCTCATAGACATACAACGTACAACTTCATAATACACAACACAATTTTATAGACACATAACACCTGACTTCATAGACACACAAGACGCAGCTGCATAGACACACAGCACATGACCTTGTAGACATACAACACATGACTTCATGTATATGTATTCAAGAAGAGCCTATGGCATGAATCTGCCAGCCAATTTGAAAGAAGGAAAATCATATGAAATGCCAGACTTTGTGCTAGAACACAGGATGTGCAGCTCTGGAGACAGCACAGATTTGAGTGAACGGAAACCAGCCAGCCGGTGAGCCAGCTCTCATCCTCTGGCCGAGCTCACAGGGCGAGAAGGTTTGCTGAGTCACTTTCTACTACCAGATGGGAACTAAAGTGGGGCTGGAACAGAATTCCTTGAAATGCCCGGTTGGTACTTGTGATTACAAATAGCAATGACTTGCACTGACTGCCACTGTCCCCCCTCCTCTGCACCCCCTTCCCCCTTATCCCAGGGTCCAACTCTCTTCCAACACTAATACCCCAATACCGCCAACAGACAGCCAGTAGGGTTGATTCAGATGCTAAAAACAAATGCTGTTCTGAGTAGGGGAGCTGGTTACACGTTTGCAATATCATTACACTGATATCATAACGCTGTAGAAGGATTAAAAATATTGAATCCTGCCGTGACCTTTCAGCAGACAAAGAAAGCTTAACCCTGAAGCAAAATTGATATTGAGAGTTGCCTGTCTCGAAAAAAAAAAGTGGAGTTATTATTCAGCCATAAAAAAGAATGAAATAATGCCATTCGAGCAACATGGATGGACATAGAGATTATCACACTAAGTGAAGTGAGACAGAGAAAAACATATAGCATATGCCAACAGTATGAACAGGCAAAATGATAGGATATCAAAAGAGGAACTCCCCAGGTCATTAGGTGCCCAATATGCTACTGGAGATCAGTGGAGCAATAAGTCCAGAAAGAATGAAGGAATGGAGCCAAAGCGAAAACAATACCCAGTTGTGCATGTGACTGGTGATAGAAGCAAGATCCGATGCTGTAAAGAGCAATACTGCATAGGAACCTGGAATGTCAGGTCCATGAATCAAGGCAAATTGGAAGTGGTCAAACAAGAGATGACAAGGGTGAACGTCGACATTCTAGGAATCAGCGAACTAAAATGGACTGGAATGGGTGAATTTAACTCAGATGACCATTATATCTACTACTGCGGGCAGGAATCCCTCAGAAGAAATGGAGTAGCCATCATGGTCAACAAAAGAGTCCGAAATGCAGTACTTGGATGCAATCTCAAAAATGACAGAATGATCTCTGTTCGTCTCCAAGG
>SJYT01058761.1:0-29107 GCA_006410635.1 Cephalophus harveyi | reverse complement strand
AAACTCCAGTACTTTGGCCACCTCATGCGAAGAGTTGACTCATTGGAAAAGACTCTGATGCTGGGAGGGATTGGGGGCAGGAGGAGAAGGGGACGACCGAGGATGAGATGGCTGGATGGCATCACTGACTCGATGGATGTGAGTCTGAGTGAACTCCGAGAGATGGTGATGAACAGGGAGGCCTGGCGTGCTGCGATTCATGGGGTCGCAAAGAGTCGGACACGACTGAGCGACTGAACTGAACTGAACTGAAGTGATATCACTCAACTGTGGAATCTTAGGGGAAAAAAAGATACAAATGAACTTGTTTACAAAACAGAAACAGACTCATAGACACAGAAAACAAACTTATGGTGACCAAAGGGAAATGTCAGTGGCAGGGTGGGTGGGTAAATTAGGAGTTTAGGATTAACATATATATGTACACTGCTGCTGCTAAGTTGCTTCAGTTGTATCCGACTCTGTGCGATCCCTTAGATGGCAGCCCACCAGGCTCCCCCAGCCCTGGGATTCTCCAGGCAAGAACACTGGAGTGGGTTGCCATTTTCTTCTCCATTGAATGAAAGTGAAAAGTGAAAGTGAAGTCGCTCAGTCGTGTCTGACTCAGCGACCCCATGGATTGCAGCCTACCAGGCTCCTCCATCCATGGGATTTTCCAGGCAAGAGTACTGGGGTGGGTTGCCATTGCCTCCTCCGATATATGTACACTACTATATATAAAATAGATAATCAAGAAGGACCTACTATACAGCAAAAGGAACTATATTTGATATTCTCTTATAACCTATATGGGATACATGTATATGTACAACTTTGCTATACACCTGAAGCTAACACAACATTGTTAATTAACTGTATACCAATATAAAATAAAAATAAAATGCAAAAAATGTGGAGTTATTTTTCTTAACTTTTGTGACTCCAAATTAATGGCTTTAGTTCCAAACAATAGCAGAATTCCTAAGAATAGCAAGGAGAGATAAGAAAGCCTTTCTCAGTAATCAACACAAAGAAATAGAGGAAAACAGTAGAATGGGAAAGACTAGAGATCTCTTCAAGAAAATTATAGATACCAAGGGAACATTTTTTGCAAAGTTGGACACAATAAAGGACAGAAATGGTGTGGACATAACAGAAGCAGAAGATGTTAAGAAGAGACGGCAAGAATACACAGAATGATACAAAAAAGATCTTCACGACCTAGATAATCACGATGGTGTGATCACTCACCTAGAGCCAGACATCCTGGAATGCAAAGTCAAGTGGGCCTTAGGAAGCATCACTACAAACAAAGCTAGTGATAGAAGGAGATGATAGAATTCCAGTTGAGCTATTTCAAATCCTAAAAGATGATGCTGTGAAAGTGCTGCACTCAGTATGGCAGCAAATTTGAAAAACTCAGCAGTGGCCACAGGACTGGAAAACATCAGTTTTCATTCCAATCCCAAAGAAAAGCAATGCCAAAGAATGTTCAAACTACTGCACAACTGCACTCATCTCACATGCTAGCAAAGTAATGCTCAAAATTCTCCAAGTCAGGCTTCAAAAGTATGTGAACCATGAACTTCCTGGTGTTCAAGGTGGATTTAGAAAAGGCAGAGGAACCAGACATCAAATTGTCAGCCTGCACTATATCATTGAAAAGGCAAGAAAGTTCCAGAAAAACATCTGCTTTATTGACTACACCAAAGCCTTTAACTGTATAGATCACAATAAACTGTGGAAAATTCTTAAAGAGATGGGAATATCAGATCACTTGACCTGCCTCCTGAGAAATCTGTATGCAGGTCAACAAGCAACAATTAGAACCAGACTTGGAACAGCTGGCTGGTTCCAAATCGGGAAAGGAGTAAGTCAAGGCTATATATTGTCACACTGCTCATTTAACTTATATGCATAGTATATCATATGAAATGCCAGGCTGGATGAAGCATAGGCAGGAATCAAGATTGCTGGGAGAAATATCAATAAAATCAGGTACACAGATGACACCACCCTTATGGAAGAAAACAAAGAAGAATTGAAGAACCTTTTGATGAAAGTGAAACAGGAGAGTGAAAAAGTTGGCTTAAAACTCGATATTCAAAAAGCTAAGATTATGGCATCTGGTCACATCACTTCATGGCAAGTAGATGGGGAAACAGTAGAAACAGTGACAGACTTTATTTTCGGGGCTTCAAAATCACTGGAGATTGTGACTGCAGCCATGAAACTAAAAGACACTTGCTCCTTGGAAGAAAAGCTATGACCAAACTAGACAGCATATTAAAAAGCAGATATATTACTTGGCCAACAAAGGTCTGTCTAGTCAAAGCTATGGTTTTTCCAGTAGTCGCATATTGATATGAGAGTTAGACTATAAAGAAAGCTAAGCACCAAAGAATTGATGCTTTTGAGCTGTGGTGTTGGAGAAGACTCTTAACAGTCCCTTGGACAGCAAGGAGATCCAACCAGTCCTTCCTAAAGGAAATCAGTCCTGAATGTTCACTGGCAGGACTGATGCTGAAGCTGAAACTCCAATACTTTGGCCACCTGATATGAAGAACTGACTCATTAGGAAAGATCCTGATGCTGGGAAACATTGAAGGCAGGAGGAGAAGGGGACGGCAAAGGATGAGATGGTTGGATGGCATCACTGACTCAATGGACATGATTTGAGCAAGCTCCAGGAGTTGGTGATGGACAGGGAAGCCTGGTATGCTGCAGTCCATAGGGACGCAAAGAGACAAACATGACTGAGCGACTGAACTGACTGACTGATTTTCCTTAACCACAAAGTGGCTCCCAAATTAATGGCATTAGGGCAATTTAAGTTTGTGCGTTCTGACCCCACACTATGTTGGTTATTTCTAACCCTTGATTCCAGGTTGAAGTGTGGATAGCTCCTCGTGCCTGACTAATGATGTGAAGGTCTTTGTGTGGACCAAGCTCGGTGAGGACGTCCTAGCCAAGGGATGAGCAGATAATGTTTTAAGCATATTCAGCCAGCCCATCTTATGTTCTGTCAGCTCCCTGCTGACCTGCAGCTTACAGAAATTGGAGGCTAACCGCGTCCATGCAGAGAGGCTGTTTCTCTGCTTTCCGAAAGCCTGTGCAGAGAGCTAAGATACCGAAGTATCGCTGGAGTGAACACACTTTCAAATTTCCAAAAGGAGGGAAAAAAAAGACAACAAAAGCTCCCCAAACAACAGCGTTCCTGGTGACAGCAACTCTCTCTTAACAGCCTCGAGTGTTTAACATATTGAAACAGTTCATCTTCCTTCAATGAACTTTAATAACTCTGCCAGGTAAGGAGCTGCGCTCCATACTTCTTCATGTTGTCGGTCAGCGTATCTGTCCTTATGCGCTCATCCGACCCAGTCCACGGCCTCGGTGCGGGAGCCCTGCGTGCGCTTATTGCCGTCATCAATAACCTGTCCAGCCAGCGCTCCATTTCTCACCCTTCCTGGTCCCCTTCAACCTCTAATCAGAGCTCTTTGCCTTGATCACTGATCAATACAAAGGGGCACCTGTTCCCTTAACTCACCCCGCTAAAGTAACATGACACGGGGACAAATATGATTTTGACCGGTTCATGTCAAGTAACAAGAAACCGATCTGGAAAATTTCCCTTTGGGGCCAATTTATACAGAAAACCAATTTTTACACTTGGGACTAATCTCTCTTTGCTCACTAGCCTTGAGACTTGGAAATGAATACAAACCTTACTGGGTAGTACACAGACCAAGTATTAGTCTAAAAAATTCTATTTTTTAAGCTATGATTATCACTTGGAAAAAATCAGTGAAAGTTGAGCTGGTAGATTAAATAAGAAAAGAAATTCTATTTTTTTTTTCCTGCATGTCTCTGAATAATGATGAGTTAGAGGGAAAATTCCAATGTCATATTTTCCCAAAAGGCTCATAAATACACATGTACCCTCAAAACTAACTTTTTGGATTTTAATTTTATGTTTTTATTTGGGAGGGTTTTTTTAATGTTAACATTTTTATATTAAGATAATAAAGATTTATGATGTTTGTAATCATTTGAGCCAACTCCGGGAGATAGTGTAGAATAGGAAGCCTGGCGTGCTGTAGTCCATAGGGTCACAGAGAGTCGAGAAATGACATTAAACAAAACATCAGTCATTTTTGTCTGCAGAAAAACATACACTAGAACGGCCTGGCTTCTGTCCCCACACTTCAGCCTGGAGTGACAAAAGAACTCTGTAATTATCATTTACACACCTGGTTATGTGTAGTATTCATAGAAACACAATTTTAAACACTACATATGGTAACATTTAGCACAATGTTTTTGAAGGAAATTTTCATAAAATTGAGACACAAGAGCAAAGACAGAGTGAAGTAACACCTTGGTAGAGGTGAGGATGGTCTTCTCTGGTGGCTCAGATGGTAAGAACCCACCTGCAACTGCAGGAGACCTGGGTTCAATCCCTGGGTTGGAAAGATCTGCTGGAGAAGGCATAGGCTACCCACTCTGGTATTTTTTGGATTCCTCATGTGGCTCAGATGGTAAACAATCTATCTGCAATGCGGGTTACCTGGGTTTGATCCCTGGATTGGGAAGATCCCCTGGAAAAGAAAAGGCTACCCACTCCAGTATTCTGGCCTGGAGGATTCCATGGGGTTGAAAAGAGTTGCACCCGACTGAGCGACTTTCACAGACAAAGAAGAGGATGGTGCTTAATATCACAATGGTTACAGTGGTTGTGTGTTGGGCATAAATGCCCAAGTTCCATAGCAGAAGCACAGTATAAACACTTGTGTGCCAAGTCAGTGTGTCTGGGGACTGGGTGTGTACATATAATACAGTAATACCTGAGTCCTCTACCACCATCATTGTGAAATTTGCATGTCCCCTTATTTGTAAATGTTACAAAATCCAAAAGATTCATCAACATCAGAGGACATACTTAGAGAAATGGCAGCATTTGGTTGCAATTTTTCAAACCATGTACTATATTGTCAGCTCTCCCCACAACAAATTAGTCTTTTGTAGGAAGCATGAAAGAAATGACATAATAACCTAAGGACTTTTTAAGATTTCCTGCTAGTTGGTTTTTAGAGTTTTTAATAATGTAGAACATTACTAGCTTTATCAATTTCTTAACATCAGCATTAAAAAAACCAAATACTATTTTTTGAGCTTCTACAGGATTTCTCTTTTCATGTGAATACAAGCTCCACCCTAGTCTCTTATATACACCCTGAGGAGGAAACTCCGTAAAGAGGTTCTGGGAAAGCTTGAGTGGCACCTTGGACCTTAACCTACTATGAGGCCCGTGGGCATTTCATCTTGTTTCTCCATGTGTCTGCGTTTAAAATCCATCTGGTTTCTTATAACTCATTAGCTTATTTTATGACAAATGACTGAAAGTCAATTTCTAGAAATATAAAAATTACCTAAAATTATATTGAGACTTTGGAATTATTAATAATACAAGGTTAATACTGATGAGACAAGAACATGAAAGACCCTTTAAAACAATCCCTTCTCCATTCAAGCAATACTAATTAATCATAACATTATTATTAACACACTGAAATAAAACCCTTCCCCTCAGCTTAACTATCCTTGTAGATCATTCCTCATTGCTGAGAAATAAAGATCTTCCCCACTAGGCAGGCTGATAAGAAAATGATTACAACAGGGCACCTTGTCTATGTCACATATTCAGGCGAACAGTCCCAATGATCATAAAAATATGCCACTTTAGAAATCCCTTGGATTGAGCTTAGATTCAATGTCAGTGTACCAAATTCAAATTCTGAGTCATATCACAGACTGTCCTAAATAAAGATGGAATTTAGATTCTTCACTTGTGGTAGCATCCTATTTTTAAGGTAATATTTCAATTAAAAATGAAAGTAGAGATAACAAGTTCCTATTATACGGTATAGGAAACTATATTCAATATCTTGTGATAAATGATAATTGAAAATGTGAAAAATAATGTATATATATGTATAACTGAATCATATTGCTGTACAGCAGAAACTAACACAATATTGTAAAATGACTATACTTCAAAAAAATTTTTAAAAATGAAGCTATGAAGAACAGCCAAATATTTGATCTAGTATAAAAATAAAAGATAGAATAAGGCACGATGGTTACTTTTTCTCTGGTATCATATGTTTATGTGTTTATTTACCTTTTTTAAATTTATGTAAACCTTTCTTGGTCATTGACTTACAAGTGTGTGCTTTTTCAGTATACTACTGATGTATATACAAAAGTTGCCAGGAAACACAAGATATGAAAACAACTTTAGAGTTTATGAACTCTTTAGAGCAGTGAGAACACTTACCCTTGTTCCCTGTGGGATTGGAATTTAGCAAGGACACCCTTCTCTGACACAGCAGTGCCCTTTCCAGGGGAGCTGTCCTAAGACCATGTTGGTATTCTACTCTGAGGGTCAGACAGGGCTCAGATCTTTCTCTATCTGCTGTTGATGTCCTAGAAAATTCAAGAGAATTCAGTTTTCATTTATGAGAAAGAAGGGGTCATTCCAAGGTGTTACTTGCCTGAGGACAAAGTAAATCCAATTAAAAATATTTTTGAATAATTAATACGTATATTCGAGGGCAATCAGCATCTGACAAAATTCAGTTCCCCATCCACAGATGGGCTTACACAGGCATGGCTGAGCTCGATCTGATTCCTCACCATGCACCCTCCTGTATACAAACCACACGTCCTGCAGGAGCAAAACCGGGCTGTGTGGAGGCAGACGGCCGATACTTCATCCTCAGTGCATCAAGAAGTAAACCAGGAAGACAATGAGGAAAATCTAAACGCTTGCGTCAGCCTGAGTGTGCTCCACACCTGGGAGTCTAACAGGAAAGATGAAAGTGTGCTCTTTGCTCGTGTAGTCATAATCGCAAAGGCTCACGATACAACTGATGGGGTTAATTCCTTTGATCCCTTATGTCTGTAGCATTAGGATGATGCTTCCACATTCACACAGTGTCCTGAAAAATAAACATGCAATAATGGTGTATCCATCCCCTGAAAAAGATTTTCTATCTCTTTCTGAAAAGCTTTTATGTAGATGTTTAATAAAGTCACAACCGAGATGCACTCTTTGACATGCATTGAAAATGTCCAACCCAAAGCCTGGATTAGCTTTGCATCATTGAGATAATGGACTGCGTTTTGATCAGCGGTACACTCGCCTGGAACCCTAGATTGGACACTTTCGGAAAAGATGAAGAAACCAGATTAAGAACGGTCTGCTCTTACCGGAGGTGGAGACGGGGAGATCTGCCTGCTTTGCAGAATTAAGACGGGACTCTGGGTATGCACATATGAGGCTTTGGGCCACGGCAAAAGAATTTTAAGAGTGGTTTCATTTTAACTTGATCATAACGTTGTAATAACTCAGGATTCAAGGTAACACACTAAAAACTGTTCCCACTCTCCTCTGCCTGGATTTTAGGATAATTCCTCCCTTTGGACTTTGGGAATCATTCCCTTCCTTTAGCAATTCTCCCAAAGAATTCTCACTGCCTGCAGTGACACCTACTGCTAGCAGAATTGTTCTACCTGGGGATGGAGACAGGCCACAGAATGCCAGCCGGGGACGTGAAGATGAAGTGATGGGATGTGAGCACAAACTCATCCTTATAACTTAGAAATGCAGTTCCTAATAAAACCAGTGCTTTTTCTGGGGGCAGGCCTGAAGCTGGAAGTCAGTGCATTTTGCCTGAAGCATAATATTGAACCCAGGACCCCGGATTCCCTTCCCCACCAACAAAGGGAGTGTGCTGTCTTTGGGAGCCTCGATTCCTTCCTCCCTCCCAGCTTCCCCAGCCGGGCCACCCAGCTCCCTGAACTCAGCCCATGGAAGGGGCCCTGCTCTGCCTCAGGATAAACCACACCTGATTAGCAAAATAATTATTCCAACTGCCTCCATGTTCTGGATAGTGTTAAGAGGGTTGTTTTGTTTTTGTTTTTTTTTTTCAACAAAACAATGTTAATTTTCTTTTAGAACATCTGTGATGCATTCACAAAACTGCTAAATTAAGACAATATTATTTTAAATCACTATCTTTGCTACCTTCTGAACCTTTAGAAAATGGCAGCAAATATTTAAATTTAAAACTGTGCTTCCCAAGATATTCACTGGAAGTCTGCCATTTCCAATGTGCAGGAATACGTCTGCAGCCAGTTTTTCTCCTTATATGTTTTAAAGGAGCATCATAAACAACACAACAATATTTCTAAAAAAGAAACGGCTAAAAATTTAAAGTAAGTGTGCTATAAACATTCACTTGGTAAAGCCATAGCCATCTCTGGGGTTCTTTTCCTAAATATTAGACTGTAGACATTGCACTGCCCTCCACCGGGTTTCAGGAATTCAGCTGGATTCAGCTCCATCCATCATTGGCAAATCATCCAGTACTGGGGAGGATAACTCTTTTCCTAGAATGTGTGTCTCAAAGAAACCACTTTTTAAAGAAGATAGAAGGGATTTCACTTGCTATATTACCAATAGGATACACAATGAATTATTTCTCATTTTCGCTTTGACGAAATCAGAATGTGGGAATATTCAAATTCATGGTAGTTTTTTTTTTTGCTGGCTATTTAATAAGCTGACACATATACAGATATATTTTATGAGTATAGCATATAGTAGGCATGTATAAATCTCAGATATATAAAGCAGGAGCACTAAACATAATTTAAACAAGTAATAAGAGCCCTCATTTCCGCACACAGCACATACAATTGCAGCTATGATAGAACCCATCACTGCTCCCTTGGAATAATATGACTTAGTTTTGAATTGCTGTCCTTAAAATCTGACAATGGAAAACTAGTCCTCAGCATCCATCAAGGCAATCACGAAAGTTAAGAAGAAGTTACTTTCTGAGAACCAATTATTGTTTGTTACTCCATAGTGCCACCACATGGAGTGATATTCGAATATAATTCAAGTGTTTTAGGCTCAAGAAGCTGTCTGTAAATAATACTCTGCAAACTTCAGTAAGGCAGCAGAGAGAGAGAGTGCTCTAATCTCCTCCCTGGCGTGTGAAGTTCAGAATGCTTCCTTGTGAAAACAGAGATGTCCCATTTCTAAGAGCACGAATGCACTGTAGTAAAAACAGAAGAGGCAAACTGCTTTATTCCATCAATAAAAAGAGAACCATTTGGTAAAAGGATGCATTGCACATTTTCTATTTAAATCAGTTTATAAGAAGCAGATGTTAAGCTTTCCTGGGTAAGAAAAAAAAAAGGAGTTATAAATGAATTAAACCAATTTTTCAGTGGATCTCTGACTCTCCCATCTCCACACATTTGTGGTTTTAGTAACCACTGAGATTCAAGGTTAGGTTAACAATGTAAATGGTTTTATCACCTATTCTTTAAAATCTCAGTGGCCAGTTTAGGAAAGACCACCAAATCCAAAACTGGTTTTTAAAATGTAAACCCACATAGGTTCCAAATCACATTAACAAGAAAATCTTCATAATAAAAAGTCACCACAGAAAAGCATCTTTGAAAAACGCAGCCGAGGCTTAAATTCTATGTTCTAATAAAGCGTCTGTGATTTCATATTTCATGATCTCTGTCAACTGGCTATAAAGTATAAATTGCAATTCAAGCAAGTTTGAGAGTGTTTTCCCTTTTTTGTAGAAGAGGTTGGTATAAATTGTGATGTGTTTAACATCCAAGCCTCCTCTGGGAAGGGGTCATGTTTCTGATGAGGCCCCGTTTCTCTCCCCCCAGAACCCCACATGGTTCAGCACGTTTAGGAGGCTTTCCATTGTAATTGTCTGTAAAAGAGCTTTCATCACACCGCGGCCCCGGATGGCCTCAGCAGAGGCCATTGTGCTCGGCCGTTCGTAAAGTGCAGGCCGAGGGTGCGAATGCTGTGGACTCCAGGATGGTTGCACTGAGCTCATTCTTAACGATCTCCACTCAGTTACTAACTTCAACACTATTTTTTCCTGAGACTGCATTAATGAATCCAATAAATAAAGCATTGTATCACCCATCCAGAATGGACATTAATTTTAGAACAAAACATTAATCAATTTAAATTTATGTACTAATGCAGACACAATCAATTTCAACTTCTTATGACAATTAGCAAAGCTTTTGCTACATCCCCGGAACACACTGACCCATCAATTATGGTTTGCATCAAAGTAATGCTAATGACACCTCCTTCTTCCTTAGGCTGTCGGCACCCACCTGATTGGTCCATTCGAATGCAGCAAATCAATTAATATAAATTATACATGCACGGAAAGATGGGTTAATATCATAAGTTAATTTAATTAATTGTGTTTGATTAAATGAGGTCCTTTCATTAGCCCACTTAGCCATGAACCATATATACATCATCATAATCCTTTTACAAGCCCCACCGCCCAGACAGAGACCTGACATCAGAGTATATTCAAATCACCAGCCTCAGCCATGCAGACCTCCCTGCATAATTAACAACTCAACCAGCTGCAGTCACTTAAGCTGAAAAGAAAACTGTTCACATCAACCTCTCTGATACTGTTTAAATTGAAGATGTCATGGGTAAAACAAAGGTGAACAGACAATGGTAATTAAAAATTAAAAAGGACAAGGGGAGTTTGCAAGTGATGGCAGTGCATGGAAAGAGGGCTGGGCCCTGGTTCAGAGAAGCACCACGGAGCGTGTGGGCATGCGGTCCTTTCTGGGAGGGTGCGGTGTGGACGGTCTGCAGTACTCGGAGAAGTCGGACACACTTTACAGGGAGGGTGGACGAGGGCTGAGCTCGGAAGCCAGAAGCGACTCTATCAGGGACAAATGGAATTGTCGCCTGAAGCTGCCCAAAGCCGCGCTTTGTCGGATCCCGCAGCGATCGAGAGGTGCGAGGCGTCCTGACGGGGCCCTGACGTTTGCTCCCCTGCATGTCTCCACTGCGGCCAACGTCAGGTGTCACACTGGACCCACACAGGAGCCCGCCATGCCACTGCCCCCCGGCCCGCCTCTGAGGGCCAGTTCCTTAAATGGATTTTCCTCCAGACGACATGACAGAGCCTTGACATAAAATATAGGGATGTCTGCTGGAAGTTATTCATCCCTTCCTGGTTCGATGCACAACCTTCCAGGGATGGTTTTAATTCACACTGATCCCCGAGTTAACAAATAGCACGCTGCGTTTCAGAGACAGAACCAGGGCCGCATTGCAGAGAGAAGGTACCAGACACAAAATGGAAGGGGCAGGCGGTGTTGCCAGGCGGCGGCTACAGGAGCACGCGAAGGGCAGTGTGAGAGCAATTAGGCAGAGGAGCCAAAAGACCACGGATAAAAGTACCCTTGAGGCACAGGGTGTGATGTCCCCGTTTACAGCTACTTGTCGGGATTGCTCCTTGCGTTTTGGACATTTGGATACAGATGTCACAGCAAGATACATAGAGCCTGGACTTAGGGGCATTTGTACCATCTTTAGATAACTATCTAGCAGTCACCAACATAAATAATAGTACATCAAAGGCAAATACAAACATTTCATTCAAATGGATCGATCCTCATCCACAGATACATTCAATTAACGATGTCTGAGAAATATATCCACAACTGGACAAAGAAGCAGGACAGATATGGCTCAGAAAGTAACATGTCTTGGCAGCAAGAAAGGACTTGCTCCTTTTCATGCCAGCTGAGGAGGGCAGTTTCTTTCTAGGGAGATAAATTGACGCAGATATAAGCTCACACACACACGGGCACAGTCGCATTGGAGATGCTGAGAGCGGCAAGGTTATCCACGCGGGTGACGTAGCTACACTGCCATGCTGATACAGCCCGCCCAGGCGTAGGGACAGGCCCTCTGCAGGCGCGGGGACCCCGGCACCCTCCAGCCGTGCAGGCGCGGCTCGGGCTCTGGATGTCCCACTCCGGTCCCGCCAGCCGTGTGGCTCCAGGCTGCTACGGTGCCTGCCTTCGGCCTCAGTGATCAGAAGCGTCACTTCCATGCCCAGGCTGATTCAGGCTCTAGGTCAGCTTAGAACAAAGCCTGGGACACCTTTGGCCCTGAAGTCATGTTTGCTTATACTGTATTATTTGTTGCGTCTCCTTTTATCTCCGGCACAGATGACAGCAGCCTCGCTCAGCAGGCTGAGCGACGTCAAGCGTGTCGTGTGTGACCCCGTGACTCAGGAGATGACCACCCCTCTCCCTTGCTCAGCATCTGCGCTGCCTGCCCTCTGCCTCCTGCCTCCTCCCAGCTCCTGGGTCTGGACCCTGGGATGCACTTCTCTTCCTGGGCTGGCTGGATCCCAGGACGTCCTCCTCACGGCAGGTGGCTGGAGTGTGAGCCTCAGGGCGCAGACACACACCCAGCCCCTGCTTCCTGCTGGCTCTCATCCCGGTGGCTGGCTACCCACATGGAGGGGCTACGTGGACATGCCACCAAGGCCACCGCAGATGGGGTGGCATCCACAGCTTAAAGGGAGGACAAGGAGGTGAAGGTGAAGCTTCTCGAACCACCTCCCAGAGGCCCACCATTATCAGATTAGAAAAGTCCGTGAGCATTTGGCATCTAGAACCCTCCCAATCAGCCCGGAATTCTAAGAAGTGTTTGTTTCCACATCTTTTTTTCCCTATTATGCCAGGTCCATAGCAAATTTTAAAACATGAACTCAAATACATTCTTTTCAATGAAATAATAAAATGATGACTAAATGAATGAATCAAGGAGTAAAAACACCCATCTTTAGTGGTTCTGTTCCACTGGGTACGCAATGTCATAGAACCTTAAGAATTATTCTGAAATCTCATTCATAACACGTCCTTCCCAATAACAATTTTGTTCAGCTGCCAAAATCTTAGGAGTGTAATACGTCTTTCAAGAAGATAATTCAAATACAGGGTATTGCTTTTTATTTATTTTTTAAAATAAACTGTGATTGCAATAGACCTTAAGGATTTAGGGAAACTAATTTGAGAGTTTATGTTCAATTTATTAAAACAATAAAAATCATCAAAAATTTATAAAATTAAAGAGACTAGAGTTCTTTTTACCCAGAAACAGTCCAGTGCATTTTTAGGAGTTCCTTCCCAACACTTCGCCCCATCAATTGCTTTCTAGTGGAAATGACTTACTGTGATCTAGCAGCCATAGTCATTTTTCGGAATCTAAAATTTGAGGAATTCTCACGTGGCCCTAAAAGCAGTTCCTTTCCTGCTTGCCCAGCATGACGAATAATTTAAAATGAGGAAGTAAAATCGGTGACTATTAGCTTGGAGTTTGCGGATCACACGTGAGGAAAGAAAACTAATAAAAAATGTGTATGACGTCTGGAAAGTTTCACTTCTGTTGACAGAAGCACACCGGCGTGTCTGTGTCTGAGAGCCTGAAACATCCTCCCCAGCAATAATAAGCCCAGGTTTCTTCCCCAGCAGGGGGAACAGAAACAGCTGTAGAGAAACAAAGGGTATATGAATTCCAAATAAAATTGCTGAATTAAGCCTTAAAATGAAGATTCTCAAATGCAGAATACAGGAGGTGTTCTAGGGGAGAAAAAGCTTGATCTGATCTTATGTCATAAGGCACAGCTTAAATAAAAGGTAATGCAAATGAACCCGCAGTTCTGTGCGGGAAGCAGCAATAAAGAGGGTGCCTCCAGGAGCAGAGTGAGTGTGTGGCGTGTGTGAGCAGAAATGCGCGTGCAGAACCAGAGCTCTTCTGTGGAGCCGTGCACATTTAAGGTGGAAAACACTCCAACGTCCTTCCCAGCTCCAGTGGTCACGAATGTGGGTGTGGACCCCTGAGCTGACTCAGCGCCCCAGAGAGGCAGAGGCAAACTGGCGGCGGCTCAGGTGCCCAAGTAGCTGAGCTTAGCTACTTCCAGAAGATGTATGGATCTCCAGTTGGTATCATCACAAGGGGCCACCCGGACTCTGTGGGAACCTCAGAGGGTTCCCCTGGCATGAGCTAATAGAGGGCAAAGCCATCTTCAACACTTGGGCCCATCTCGGGAGCCACATCTTCTGTCCAATACCAGCAATACTGGGATAAGTTGTTTAAAAGAGCAGCTACAAGATGATCAGACTAAGAGAAGCAAGTCAGACAAATACAAATATCATATGATATCACTTATACGTGATGAAGCTAAAAAAGGACACAGATGAGCTTATTTACAAGACAGAAATAGATTCGCAGACATAGAAAACCAACTTATAGTTACCAAAGGGGAAAGGGGGGGGTGTAAATTGGAAGTTTGTGATTAACAGACATACGTACTACTATATATAAAATAACCAGTGATCTACTGTATAGCACAGAGACTCGATGTCTTACCGTGTACCTGAAACTGGCACATGTTGTAAATCAACTATATTTCAATAAAAATGTTTTAAAAGGGATGGTCACTCTGATGCTTCCTTCTCTCTGTTAAGGATACCGTAACCCATCCACTAACCCAAGTACAGAGAAATAGCACAAGCCTGTTCTCCTAACTTTGACTGGTCCCATAAATATCAGAAGATCTTCCAAAGGAGGATGCCTATTACGTTCAAATCAAAGGGATCTTCTGTCTGTGGGGTGATCGGATACAGGCCCTTTTTCAAAACAAGGAAAGCTCTGAGGACCTAGGGTAGAGAAATCTTATTACTTAAACAGCATTTCTGGGTTAAGTGGTCATTTTATTCAGGAAAAATATGTTAATTTCTTGCAGATTCAGGGTTTGATGAACACAGTTTGAGAAATGTATAATCTCATTTTTCTTCACAAGTCTAGCTAAAGTTTTATCAGTTTTCATTTTTTTCAAAAACAACTTTTGCCTTATTCAAAAACAACTTTTCTCCATTTTTATTTTCTACTTCGTTATATTCTGTATGGGATTCCATGGTGGCTCAGCTGGTAAAGAATCCACCTGCAATGTTGGAGGCCTGGGTTTGATCCCTGGGTTGGTAAGATCCCCTGGAGGAGGTCAAGACAACCCACTCCAGTATTCTTGCCTGGAGAATCCCCGTGGACAGAGGAGCCTGGCAGGCTACAGTCCATGGGGTCCCAGAGTGGGACATGAGTCAACGACTAAGTACGCATATTCCGTATATTCTGCTATTACATTCTTTCTTTAGCATTTTGTAGTTGTTGTTTAATTTCTCTTTCTGTTATGACTCCTGACGATACATCTTAGATTTTAAACCTATTCTTTATAATAGAAATCTTTGGAAAGATTAACTTTCCTTTACAAATTGCTATTGATATTGAAAATTTGGATATACTGTTTTTCATTATTATTTAGCTCAAAGATTTTGAGATTTTGTTGAATTTTTATATTTCTTATAAGTGTCTTGCTTAATTTTCAAATGGTTGGTGATTTTAAAAATATTTCATTCTTGTTTTCTACCATAATTCTGTTGAGGTCAGACTCTATGCTTTCAATCCCTTTACATTTATTGAGATTTGCTTTATGTCATCACATATGGTCTATATCAGTATATGTTCTATTCACTTGAAAATATTGTGTACTTGCCATTGCTGTGTGGGAGTCTATTTACATCAATTAGGCCAAGTTTGTTCACAGTGATGTCATCTATATGCTTAATGATTTTGTCTGTTTACTTGTTTTAATTATGAAGAAAGTGGTATTAAAATCTTCAACTGTAATTGAGGATTTGTCTACTTCTTCTTTTAATTCTATTTTGCTGCAAATGTTTGAAGCACTGACCTTATCTTATTATATCTTCTTGGTGTAGTTAGATTTTATCTTTAAAAATAAATGTATTTTATTGACACCCTTTTTACCTGGATATTAGTATAGCTATCCCAGTTTCATTATACTAAGTGTTTACAGAGTAAAATCCTCCATATTTTCACTCTTGGCATTTCTGCATCTTAAAGTGTGCCTCCTACAAATAACACATAGTTTGGTCTTGCTTTCTTATCTATTCTGACAATCACTTCCTTTAACTCTAGTATCCAGTTTGTTAACATTTAGTGTGATACTTGATTGGATTGGATTTAATCTTATCAACTTCGTATTTGTTTTCTTTTGCTCCCTGATTGTTCCTTTTCTGCCTTCTTTTCAGATAATGAAGTAGTTTTTAGTAATGAATTCTGTTTTAGCTATTTTTGTCCTTTTTTTAAGTGTTTGCTTTGGGGATGAAGCTTACTTGCCATCAGTTCAGTTCAGTTCAGTCGCTCAGTTGTGTCCGACTCTTTGAGACCCCATGAATTGCAGCACGCCAGGCCTCCCTGTCCATCACCAACTTCTGGAGTTCACTCAGACTCACGTCCATCGAGTCTGTGATGCCATCCAGCCATCTCATCCTCTGTTGTCCCCTTCTCCTCCTACCCTCAATCCCTCCCAGCATCAGAGTCTTCCAATGAGTCAACTCTTCGCATGAGGTGGCCAAAGTACTGGAGTTTCAGCTTTAGCATCATTCCTTCCAAAGAACACCCAGGACTGATCTCCTTCCGAATGGACTGGTTGGATCTCCTTGCAGTCCAAGGGACTCTCAACAGTCTTCTCCAACACCACAGTTCAAAAGCATCAATTCTTCAGTGCTCAGCTTTCTTCACAGTCCAACTCTGACATCCATACATGACCACAGGAAAAATCATAGCCTTGACTAGACAGACCTTTGTTGGCAAAGTAATGTCTCTGCTTTTCAACATGCTATCTAGGTTGGTCATAACTTTTCTTCCAAGGAGTAAGCGTCTTTTAATTTCATGGCTGCAATCACCATCTGCACTGATTTTGGAGCCCAAAAAAAAAAATAGTCTGACACTGTTTCCCCATCTATTTCCCATGAAGTGATGGGACCAGATGCCATGATCTTAGTTTTCTGAATGTTGAACTTTAAGCCAACTTTTTCACTCTCCACTTTCACTTTCATCAAGAGGTTTTTTAGTTCCTCTTCACTTCCTGCCATAAGGGTGGTGTCATCTACATATCTGAGGTTATTGATATTTCTCCCGGCAATCTTGATTCCAGCTTGTGCTTCTTCCAGCCCAGCGTTTCTCATGATGTACTCTGCATATAAGCTAAATAACCAGGGTGGTCACTGCCAAATGAACCAGCATACATTTGATGTAAGAGTCTTACAACATGGCCACCTTTTGTGATACACATAGCATTGTGATACATCTCAATTTCATATTTGTTACAGGCTTCAAACTATATTCTTTTAGTTTTTATTATTTGCTTTGTGTGTTAGTTGCTCAGTCATGTCTGACTCTTTGCAACCCCATGGACTGTAGCTCACCAGGCTCCTCTGTCCATGGGGTTCTCCAGGCAAGAAAACTGGAGTGGATTGCCATGATTTGCTTTAAGGAATCACTTTACTTTTAAATGACATTTAAAAGGAAAGAAAGACTTAAGAAAACATTTCTTTATATTTACACATATGTTTATAATATCCAGTTTATAATATACAATCATTCTTGTAACTCCTTATTTTAACATGACATTGTTGTGCTTCTGACAGAAGAATTTTCTGAAGTACTTCTTACATTTTAGGACTGCTGACAACAAATTCTTTAAGTTTGCATATATGAAAATATCTCAGTTTTGCCGAATATTTGAAATACGTGTTTGGTAGACATTAGATTCTAAGTTGGCAGGGTTGTTTTTCATGATTTGAAAAAGTTTCCTCCATTCTGGCTGTCCCCAATGTCAATAAGCTCTAGGGTCTTGTCATTGTTGTCATTGTCTGTTCTGCTTTGGTCTGTTTTCTCCCTGTGATTGGGTTGGATACTTTCCACTCATCTGTCTTCAAGTTCACTGATTCATCCTTCAGTTGTGTTTCACCTTCTGTTGATCCATCTAAAGGATTTTGTATGTCAGGCATTATATTTTTCAGTTATAGCATTTCCTGTTTTCCAATTTAAAATTTTTATAGCTCTCATATCTCTTCTTAAATTCTCCATTATGACACTTATTTTGTCTTTTTACTCACTTTTTATGTAGCCGCCTTAATAAATCTAGCATAGGTATTTTACGGTTGTTAGTCATCACTTCCAAAATCTGGGAGATGTATAGGTCTGTAAATATTGACTGCCTTTTCCCTTCACTATGAATTTCATGTTTCGATTTATTTGTTTAGTTAATTAATTTGTTTGTTTTCATTGTGTACTAGGTATTGCAAATGATACTTCGTAAGGACTCTAGATTCTGTTATCTTTCTCTAAAAATTGTTATTTTTCTAGCAAGCAATTAAATTATCAGTGGATCTCTTATCACTTGCAAGTGGGTTGTTTCTTCAGTTTATTTCAGTAGGTCTATTTTGATTTACCTCTTCGTCTTAACATCTTAGCATCTCGGTCCCAGAGCATGATCTTACTCATAGGCCTTAACTCTCTTTGGGATCTAATGGAAAATCTGAAATATTTAGCAGATTCCTAAAATTTGGCCAGGGGCTGAAGCTCTGGCTCCCCCTGACAATCAGCTCCTAAAGATTTCCCCTGACTTTTGAGCCACCTGGAGGATACTTTAACACAAAACCATGAAGATCTTATCCCTTGCCCATGCAGTTCAGGAGTTGGCAGGGACTTGACGGAAGTCCCCCTGTTAGGGGCTGGCTTCTTCCTCCTTGCTGGGGTTCCTCCTCTTCAGATCAGCAGCTCTGGATTCCCTCAAGTATAACTCCCAACTCCTAGCTCTAAGGTTCAGTCTCCTGCTTGGACTCCGTCCTCCAGGAGCTAGAAAACCTGGTGTGTGTCCCACAGGGAAGACAGAAAATCATGGATCTCCTTTCTGTGGTTCGCTTCTTTCAAGGCCACGGGTCTCTTCACTTCCTGCTGTTGGCTGGGTAACACTTAAGAGCCTTTAAATAGTTGATTCTCTACATAATTTGTCCAGAGTTTATAACTGTGGCTGGCAAAGGAGTTAATCTGATAAAACCCACTTATCTCCAGAATTGTCTTTAGTATTTGGAGAATTATGAGCAGTTTACCATTTATTTTATGATGAAGAAATGTGTGTCTATTCCCTCAAAGCTGGTCCACATCCCACCCCCCAGCCTCTGATGCTTCTCTTGATCTAAGACCCCTGACCATACTGAGCCCTTGGGTTTAGTCCCCGTCTCTTGCCCAAGTTTTCATTGACATGGAGATGATTAGATAGATGGACAGGAGGGTGGCAGAAGCTGTGTTTAGGGCATTAGTGGCTTGGTATTGATTTTATATATTTTTCAGAAGATACTTTCTACAAATATTGGGGTTAGACAGACTTTGGTGTTTATGTGTGTGTGTTTCTTGTTTTTTAGTCACTAAGTTGTGTCTGAGTCTTTGTGACCCCAAGGACTCTAGCCCACCAGGCCCCTCCTTCCATGGGATTTCTCAGGCAGCAGTACTGGAGTAGGTTGCGATTTCCTTCTCCAACGGGTCTTCCCAACCCAGAGGTCAAACCTGTGTCTCCAGCATCTCCTGCATTGGTGGCTGCATTCTTTACCACTGAGCCACCACGGAAGCCCGTGAATGTGTTTGCATCTGTGAATTTTATCAAGTTTGCCATTATTGTGTCATTTGTTACAAATTATGAATATTCCTGAGACTTCTCATAAGACACTGAGGTCCAAGTTATCCTTTATCCACAGCAACTCTCTAAGATCATTATAAAGATTCCCATTGTACAGACGAATAAATCAAGGTTTAGAAAGGTTGTGTAACTTACCAAGTTTGCACAATCTGTGTATGAATCAGAATTAAAATGGCTGCCTTTCAGAGTCCAATTCCAGAATCATTTGGCAATATTTTCAGCCTTTCTGGTTAAAATATCCTAGGCGTTCAAAGTTTGACAGCCCCTAGGGGCAACCCACTCCAGTGTTCTTGCCTGGAGAATCTCAGGAACGGGAGCCTGGTGGGCTGCCGTCTATGGGGTCACACAGAGTCAGACACGACTGAAGTGACTTAACAGCAGCAGGGGGAAAAAAAATTCAAATGCCATTTCATCTCCTTTAATAATCACTCAGCCAGGAGTATGTTCCACCTTCTGAATTTATAGTCATTTTTACATGTAATATCAGTTGTGTTATTAAAGTTTATATATTTGTTTACATAGACATCCCAGAGTGAAATAAAGCTATAAATAAAATCATAGGATATTCTACAGTGAGGGTTTGCTATGATTTCTGAGGAGTTGAGGCAGCCCCTTCTCCCTTCCCCCTTAGCACCCCTGAGAAATCGCACGTGGAAGTGAAGGTGGGGTTCACCCAGTGAAGGCCAGTGTGGGCTACTCGTTATGGTCAGCATTCATTACTGTATTGTTTTCCTTATGTGGAAACCTAAGCTAATAAAACAACAAATAATTTGAAGAAATTCTTAAGTACTTAGCCCTCTAAAGTTTTTAAAATGTGCTTAAGCATTTTTAATGTACAACAGAGTATATAATTTCTGGAGGTTCACGGAATCCCTGAAAGTTGAGCAAAGATGCTGCAGATTTCACAAGTAACCTTTCCTCTAACTCTTCTACCAAAAAGTAATAAATACATTTAAAAATGCATCTAACTTTCCATTTACAGCTATACTGATCCCTAAATCACCACCATAAAAAAATAAAAAAGAAAAAGAAAATGTCTCCATGTTCATGAACCATTCAAAAATAAATTGAACATATGGACATTGAGGGTTGCATTGAGCAAGCTGGGGACACATTTGCTTCCTGAGATTAGAAAATTCATTCTGTTGGCACCGAGCAATAACAGCTATTAAATACAGTGTGTAAATATTTTATGAATAAAGCTCAATAATTTCAGCAAAGCACAAAACAGATGCTTAATTTATGTAATGACAAGCCCCATCTTTGTTACAGGTTGGCTCACTTCTGCGTTCACATTCAATTTCAAACACAAACCTCTCAGATTCATGTGCTAAAGCTTAGCTAATCTGCTCTCTTTACTAAAGCATGCATAATATGCCTAAGTATTGCTAATTCAGCAGTGAAAAATAAATTACACTTTTAAGCCAAACAATTAACACTCAACTTTAAATGCTGCTTGCTAGAGCAAGTAGACAGAAAGTGTACTGTTCTGAGATGTACCATCTCTGCTGAATACATCAGATGGCATTATATTAATATTTCCCTCCCCTCAAAGGTCTTAAACCACTTTATTGGTTAATTCTTCAAAGGTCAACATAAATTAAAGAATAGCTGATGAGTTTCATGACACAGAAACTACTCATGAAACCTTCACGAATACCTAGGCACCTAGTAAAATATGGTCTATATTTTATAGGAGGTTAGAATCGCCAGGGAATGGTGTTTCTTAGAAATTGGAAAACAGCACAAAGAGTGAAAAGGGTGGGTGGCCCAGGTTCCTGCGGGCTTTCTAAAGAGAGGAGGCAGTCAGGCCCCACTGCCACCCATAGGATGGAGAACACCATCCTCACTCAGCTTAGAAACCCTGCACCCTGTGGGCACCAGCTGCTTCTCTATTTCTGACCGAGGGTCACCCCGCCTCTCCCTTAACGCACCAGCCCCAGCCATGCAGTTTCCTTGCCGCTCTCCCACCCTCAACAGGGACCAGTGTTTCTGTGACCTCCTGTGGCCTCTGTCCTGACTCTCCTGTGATCTGGGACTCACCCTGCGTGTCTCTCTTGGAGGCCTTTCTTGACCCTCCCTGGCCTCTGCCATCAGCACCTCGCCCGCCTCGTGGATGCACCTGTGGGATATTGTCCACAGACCTGCTGCACCCACAGCTGGACATGGCACACGGCCCCAGAAAGCCTGTCAAAAGCGAGAGAGCAGTATGGAAACATGTATACTACCACGTGTGAAACAGATCACCAGTCCAGGTTCGATACATGAGACAGGGTGCTCAGGGCCAGTGCACTGGGATGACCCTGAGGGATGGGATGGGGAAGGAGGTGGGAGGAGGGTTCAGGATGGGAGACACATGTATACCCATGGCTGACTCATGTCAATGTATGGCAAAAACCACCACAATATTGTAAATTAATTAGCTTTCAATTAAAATAAATAAATTTTTTAATTTTTTTTAACAGTGAGTGCTTGAGGCACAGGCAAATGCCTCCATTTCAACCAGAATCTGAAACTGCTCACATTTATTTCTGATCGCTGTGATAGGGGCATGGCTTATAGGTGATAAGATAAGCCCACCGGTGGAAGCAGTGAGGGGTGGAAATGAGACGCTGCTGGTGCCGCTGCAGAGAACCTGCCCTGCGTGCACAGCCTCACTGTGCTGGGTGGTGGAGCCTAGAGGGCTTTGACAGCAACATGTGCCAACACGAGCACAGGTGTAAACAGACAGTGTGCAAAGAAGTCACATTTTGCAAGAGCCTTACCAACGAGTTTCAACTATCCCCTTGTTGAGAGACATGGGCTTCCCTCATAGCTCAGTTGGTAAAGAATCCACCTGCAATGCAGGATACCCTGGTTCGGTTCCTGGTTCAGGAAGATCCCCTGGAGAAGGGATAGGCTACCCACTTGAAAATTCTTGGGCTTTCCCATGTGGCTCAGCTGGTAAAGAATATGCTTGCAATGAAGGTGACCTGGGTGTGATCCCTGGTTTGGGAAGATCCCCTCGAGTAGGGAAAGGCTACCCACTTCAGTATTTGGCCTGGAGATTTCCGTGGACTGTATAGTCCACGGGGTCGCAAAGAGTTGGACATAACAGCGACTTTTACTTTCACTGTATTGAGAGGCACAACCATTTATTTCTTCTTTTCGGGTTCAGCCCTACAGCTGCCAGCAGAGGCCCCAGGAGCATCCTCCCCTGTTGCGTGTGCTGTGACTGGACCCCGGTGGTGCACATGGGGCCAGCTCCGCCTGAGCCAGAGTCAGATGGGCCCCAGGGGACCCTCGGCCAGACGGCTGTCACCTGTGCTCTGGCTCAGCCCGGGGGCCACAGACGCTCCATCGCCGCTTCCCTTCCTCTGCTGCCCTCCCTGCTCCTCAGCCCTCTGCCCTCCCAACCCCCCAGAGCCCCTAGGATGTGACTGAAAGTGAGCTCCGGCAGTGATGTGCAAGTACTAAGACGCCCTGCCCCCCCACACGGGAGGAGTCAGCACGCGTAACACACGTGGGAACGGACGTCGTGTGATGCGAGCACCGTGCGTAGGAGCCTGTGTTATGGTCCAGGTGCCGCTGAGTGTCGGGAGGGGTGGTCTGTCCATCTTGAATGTGAGACCACCGGGCTGGTCCAAGGAGGAGATGCCGTGGCAGGCGGGAGCAGGGGGCACCTCCCTAGGACCCAGCAGAGGCAGGGGCACAACTTTAAACAGATGGGAACAGTACGGGCCTGACGGGTTCTGACTGAGGGCACAGCCTTCACTCTGAGACTCAATGAGGCTTCCTGGGGGCAGGGAACCGTGCGGGCTGTGTGGGCCATACCCTGTCTCCCCACACTGGTCCTTCTTGAGTACTGATGAGGATGAAGGAATCTGGGAGGAACGGCGGAACCTGAGATCTCAAATTCCTTTCCAAGAGTCATTCTACTCAATTTGATGTAAATCGTATTGCTGTAGCTGTGTGCTGTGCTCAACTGTGTTTAACTCTGCAATCTCATGGACTGTAGCCGGCCAGGCTCCTCTGTCCGTGGAGTTCTCCAGGCAAGAACACTGGAGTGGGTTGCCATGTCTTTCTCCAGGGGCTCTTTCTGACCCAGTGATGCAACCCACGTTTCCTGCATTGCAGGTGAATTCTTTACTGTCTGAACCATCAAGGGGTACAAGAGTGTGGGCAAAACCTAGTTTCTGTTTTGAAATGAAATATGTATGGTAAATTGAACATAGATACTAACATAACTTTGTAGTGATCTTATTCAAAATACAAGTTTAGGCTTATCAAAAAAAAAAAAAAAAAAAAGAAAAGTATTTGTTTAGGCTACTTCTATTGAACTTTTAGCCATGGAGGCATAAATATTTGTTTTGTCCCTTGATTTATTTTTTCTTTGCCTTTTTGACTAAATAGAACAGCACCAGAAGTTACTGGCAGGTACACTAAAATAAAAATCTGTGAAAATATTCAACTCAGATAGCTTTGAATAGAAAAAAGTCTGAGTTATCAGACATGTCACAAAACCATAAGAGACAGACACAATTTCTTTTTATGACATTCTTGGGCCCAGCAAAGCCTCTTTATTACCATTTCGGTGGAACCAAGACTTAAATCAGAAATCTCAGAGGCCAGTGCAGTAAAATGCAGCTTATATAGAAGGAGGAAAAAAAAATCCTCAAAATGATGGTGACAGTGAAGTCATGATAAGCTTCACACATTTATCTTAATAAAGGCACTTACTCTGTTAGGCATTGTTTTGCATGCATATTTCCAATCCTTAAAATAAACCTCAGTTCCATTTTGAACATGAAGAAGACGAGCATTTGAGAGAATAAGTGAATCCCCCATGCTGTAGAGCTTGTAAATGAATCTGAACCCAGTTGTGTCTGCTCTGAGGGCCCCCATCCTGAACTGACATCTGTGCTCACCCTTGATGCATGCTCACTGTTGTCTGAACTTCTCGCCACAGGACGTAGAGTCACGTGTTATGGGGATTCCAGCTCCTCCTTCTTGCCCATGTGGGTCCTCGTTCTTCTGAGAGTCTCTTCCTGACTTTCAAACACGAATCATAGCATCTGCCTCAAAAGGGATCGTGAAGGTTGACAGGTAGTTTTGAAATATAGGATTGCACCTGTGAACACAAGATGCAATGCCTAGCATTCAGTGGGCACACAATAAGTGCCTCACCGCCTTCTGTCTTTTTAGTTAAAAGAGATTATAATAAATATATCTTCTTCCACACCCTACAAGGTTCCCTACCTTGGGTTTATCCCAAATAACATCTCGGTGTACTTTTTCACAAAGACTTGCATAGCCCTTTTGAGAAACTGATTTTATTCCAAGTGATTTTCACTAATTTGGTTCCCAGTTCAACATATCGAGAGAAGAGAAATTCTAATCTGTTGTAACATTTATTCCTTTTCCTGCTCTTAGGTAACTAGATTAGTATCGTTAGGATTAAGTTTGCAAAGATATGCCCAATGGGTGCACCCAAGACGGCTCCTATTTCTGGTGTGTTTGTGTGTGTGTGAGAGAGAGAACAGACTACATTAAAAAAAAAAAAGAGGACCCAGATAAGAGTAATAAGCCTACCAACTCAACTCTCAATATTTCATTGCAGACTTCCTTGGCATATTTTGGGGAGTACAGGTCACATTAGGTTCCCTCAACCTGCTTTCCTTTTTTTGTTCAAAAGTCTATATTCTTCTGTATACACAGAAAGTCACCCTGTAAGGTGCCAGATATGTTAATTAGCTTGAAGAAAGAGATTATTTTATGATGTATACATGCTGTATACAAAACATCATCAAAACATCAGTCTGTACATCTCAAATATGTACAGTAAAGTCCATGACATCTCAATAAGTCTGATTTAAAAGGCTATGTTCTTTCATAATAAATGCAGACAAAGATACACTCTAATATGCCTACATTATTATTATTTTTTTAGTTTCACTCAGACTTTTCAAAAGTCAGCTAGGAGAAGGCAATGGCACCCCACTCCAGTACTCTTGCCTGGAAAATCCCATGGACAGAGGAGCCTGGTGGGCTGCAGTCCATGGGGTCGCGAAGAGTCGGACATGACTGAGCAACTTCATTTTCACTTTTTACTTTCATGTATTGGAGAAAGAAATGGCAACCCACTCGAGTGTTCTTGCCTGGAAAATCCCAGGGATGGGGGAGCCTGGTGGGCTGCCGTCTATGGGGTCACGAAGAGTCGGACACGACTGAAGCGACTTAGCAGCAGCAGCAGCAGTGGCTTCCAAACTGTCTCATCACCCTTAATAGGAAACTTACAGTTGGTACAACTTATCAGTCAGTCAGTTCAGTCACTCAGTCGTGTCCGACTCTTTGCAACCCCATGAATCACAGCATGCCAGGCCTCCCTGTCCATCACCAACTCCCAGAGATTACTCAAACTCATGTCCGACGAGTTGGTGATGCCATCCAGCCATCTCATCCTCTATCGTCCCCTTCTCCTCCTGCCCCCAATCCCTCCCAGCATCAGAGTCTTTTCCAATGAGTCAACTTTTCTCATGAGGTGGCCAAAGTACTGGAGTTTCAGCTTTAGCATCAGTCCTTCAAAGGCTTTGGCATAGTCAATAAAGCAGAAATAGATGTTTTTCTGGAACTCTCTTGCTTTTTCCATGATCCAGCGGATGTTGGCAATTTGATCTCTGGTTCCTCTGCCTTTTCTAAAACCAGCTTGCTGGAAGTTCACAGTTCATGTATTCCTGAAGCCTGGCTTGGAGAATTTTGAGCATTACTTTACAACTTATAGAAACCAGTTTTTCTGGGGCAGGATCCTTGGGGGAACTTTAGGAACACTTGAGGCAAAGCTCAGAGCGTTTTCCTGGTACCTTGCCAGAGTCCAAGGATGGTTCAGATCCGTGGCTTCCAGCAAATCCCAGGGCAGGTGGTCGTTGAGGGACCCCCAGCTCCTCATGCCTGGCTCCTGGCTCCCATACGGCCTCACTGGCCTTCCTGCCTCCAGCCTCCACTCTTCCAGCACGTTGTTGCCCTCCGCCAGCTTTATTCTTCAGAAGTGTCATACAGAATCCTAAAATTCTTTAAGGAAATAAAACTGGTAAGATAACAACAACTTCACTATTCCCACCTCAAATATCAACAAGCATTTTAAACCCGTACCTGCACAAGCCTTGTCTATCATCTAGGTTAACTCTCAATGTTTTATTGCAGACTTCCTTGGCATGTTTGAGGAGCACGTTTCACGTCGGGTTCCCTCATCGCATCACTGCGGCGGGAAAGGTTACAGCATTGCTGATGCAGCCAGGTGGAGAAAAATGCTGGAACTGGAACTGCAGGACTGCAAGTGCCTGGTGTTTGTTCTGAGAATCCTCTGGACCCTCCCCCCCAGATCTGCCTACAGTGGCCGTGACCACGAGGAGGGATGCGCTGACCTCTGAACGTCCCAGGTTCAGACACAAATACCCAGGGCCGAACCGTGCTCCCAGCATTGCAGGGCAAGCCCCTCCTCGTTCCAAACCGGTGATGCTTCTTCACCCACTTTTCAAGTGCGTAAACAGAGCACGTGTCTCCTGAAAAGCAGACAGAGTCTAGTCCTGAAATGCACTGTGGAACAGAGGAAGTGAGGGCTCAGTGACCACGTCACACAAACGCAACCTGCTCTGCTGATGGTTTGCTAACTTCCCCAGATGAACAGCGCTGTGTTACGCAAGAAAATTGCTCTTCTGAACACAGGTTTCTTGTTAATGTGATAGTCTAATCCCTGAAAAGTCTTGTAAATTTTTTACTTCCTTGGTGAATCATGAGTCCCTTGGGATCCAGGTTCTACTCATTTGTGGGAAGGATGTGCAGTGTGGATTCAGGGTGAAGATGAGCTGGTGTTACCTGAGCATAAAGCTGCCCCCACCTCTGAGGGGCGTCATGGGAAAACCGTGTCCCCACGGCCGACTCACAGACGAGAGCCCCTGCTTTAGAGAAGAAGGGACGTTCCTCAGTGCTGATGAGCACCAGGCACTGGGGTGGGTCCTTGAGTTCCTGGACTTCCTGGATCTTCTGGGGTCCTCACTCCCACGAGGATCCCTCTCTGTCGTGTGGCCTGGGCTGGGCTGTGTGGGGTGGTGGCTTGCGGACCAGGAGGAGGACTTTCTTTCCCTGATTTCCATGAGTTTGCTTATGGTGTGTCTCAGTGTGAGATCCTTCGGGGTTCTTCCTGCTTTGCGGTCGCTCATCCTCCTGAGTCTGTGTCTCTGGGAGGTTTCCAGGCTTTATTTCCCGGAGAGCTTGCCAGCCCCCGTCTGCCCTCTCTCGGGCACTGGAGGATGCTGGTCTCTTGCTGGTCCGCAGTCTGGGATTTGGCTCCATCTCTCTTGAGGCTTTTCTCTGTTCTCTTCCCTGGAGGCCCTTCTTCTTCTTTGGTTCACACATCCTTTCTTCTACTGCGTCTGCTCTTTTCTGAGTTACTGCTCCACTGAGTTTTTGAAATGAACATTGTGTCTTTAGCTGACAGATTCCTTTGGTTCTTCTGTTCCAAGGTTTTGGGTCTTATTTAAGCGTTCTATTTGGGAGTCTCCTCCCACCCAGATCCTCATTATGGTGGGCCAAGTGTAAGCTCCTGTTCCCCTAGCCTCTGGTCACCCTGGGAGATGGGGAGCCTGATCCTCTCCAGGGCCTCCGATACCAGCTGGAGGTGGCGGTGAGGGGAGCCCACTGCGGGGAGGGCGGCAGGGAGGGAGCAGGATTTCCCTGCGATGCTTGGCTGGTGGAGGGGATCACTGTCTGCAGGTCAGCCATCCTGCCCGACACCCCCTTTCCTGGGCATTTGGCCAGAAAACAGGCTGCTCTGGGAGCTGGTCCTCTGTGTCACTTGCTGCATTTTGGGGTTGCATTCTCTTCATTTCTAAGTCTGGGATCTCTGAGCCTGGAGAACTCGGGGACTCACCACTGAGCCATCTGGTTCTAACACCAGGCAGCATGCCTCCTGCCTCCACCTCTCAGAGCCTTCTCTATGTGTTTACTGCCTCCACCACACCAGTGGGAGGAAGGAGAAATCTGTCCAGCTCCATCTTTCTGAAATCAGAAATCTGCATACAATTGTTTTAAAAATCATGCCCCTCCCCCGCCTTGCCCCCGCAAAAAAAGGATCCTCATCTCTAAACTGGGCTTCCCCCATGACTCAGTGGTAAAGAATCTACCTGCCAAATCAGGAGACACAGGAGATGCAGGTTTGATCCCTGATTCAGGAAGATCCCCTGGAACAGGAAATGGCAATCCACTCCAGCATTCTTTTTTTTTTTTTCCATTTAAAGGGTTTTACTGTTTTTTTGTTTTTTTGTTTTTTTTTTTTTAATTTTTACTTTATTTTACTTTACAATACTGTATTGGTTTTGTCATACATTGACATGAATCCACCATGGGTGTATATGAGATCCCAATCCTGAATCCCCCTCCCACATCCCACCCCATTTTCTCTCTCTGGATCTTCCCCGTGTACCAGCCCCGAACATCCTGTATCCTGTATCGAACATAGGCTGGTGCTTCATTCTTACATGATAGTATACATGTTTCAATGCCATTCTCCCAAATCATCCCACCCTCTCCCTCTCCCACAGAGTCCAAAAGTCCGTTCTATACATCTGTGTCTCTTTTGCTGTCTC
>SJYT01058738.1:112453-197989 GCA_006410635.1 Cephalophus harveyi | reverse complement strand
CCCACCCCCCCAAAAAAAGCACGTATGGCACTACACTGTAGTGGGACAGAACTTAAGAGGGTGCCAAAATCATAACTTAGGGGATGATATGCTGGTTTTTGGCAGTTGAGCCAAAACCCTTGGGTACATGTGGCTTTTGAATGGTGTTGAATGATATTATGAATGCTAATGATATTTTACTTCAAATAAAGTAGTTTTTAGGTAAATTAAAAAATAAATATTTCTTTGGTGTTTTGAATATTGAAATGTAATAAACGTTAGAGAAGTAGTAAGCATGTTTCTTCTGAGGGGTCTTTTTCCTCATTTCATTTCTTTTACATTTGTGATTTAAAAGTAAAAAGATAGTGACACTGGCCCCTTCACGCCCCTGGGGTCTGCTTCCTTGGAGTCAACCAACTGCAGGTAGAAAATATTTGGAAAAAAAAATTCCAGAAAGTTCCAAAAAGCAACACTTGAATTTTTTGTGTGTGGCAGCTATTTACATAGTATGGGCTTCCCAGGTGGCGTTAGCGGTAAAGAACCTACCTCCCAATGCAGGAGACATGAGACAAGGGTAGGGTTGAATCCCTGGGTTGGGAAGATTCGCTGGAGAAGGGAATGGCAACCCAATAGTCTTGCCTTGAGAATCCCATGGACAGAGGAGCCTGGCGGGCTATAGTCCGGAGAGTCACAAAGAGTCAGGACTGAAGTGACTTAGCATACACACATGTATTTACAGCTATTTACATAGCATTTTGGAGAAGGAAGTGGCAACCCACTCCAGTATTCTTGCCTGGAGATTTCCTTGGATAGAGGAGCGTGGTGGGCCACAGTCCATAGGGTCGCAGAGAGGACACGGCTGAAGTGACTTAGCACACGGCTTCAGCCCATTTTATATAAGGGACCTGAGCATCCACAGATTTGGATATCTGGGGGTTGGGCGAGGGGTAGGGAGGAGTCCTGGAACCAGTACCTGGGTACTGAGAGACAGCTAAGCATGAATAACTCCTGTTAAAAAAGATTCAGATACTCAGAAGGAAACCTGAAAGCCCCATGCTTCTTACAGCACTGTACTGCGTTATCTGCTCCCTTATCAGTTCCTCCTTCAGAGATCATTGCTGTCTCTTTTTTGGCATGTGTCTATCTACTCCTCCCTCTAAAAGAAAGCAGCTTTTACGTATCATGTTTTTTGGTTTTAAGTTATTATGCCACGGACACATTCCCCTCGCAGCATATGTAGTCAGCTCCGTTCTTTAGTAGGGAGCATGTGATTTAGTCCCTTCCTTGTTGTCACTGGGTTTTTGTGTATTTTTTGGAGGAGGAGCCACATGTGAAAGTATTTCTTTAGGATAAATTCCTGGAAGTGAATCCATAGTTCTATAATTTGAATCTAAACAGAGTTTTTGCCATTTGAATTTAGTTTTATTTTTGATGATTTTGACTTTTAAAATAGCCCATTTAAAAAATAGGTAATATACATGCATGTCAAAATTCAACAGGTACAAAATGAGTTAGCCTCTCATTGCCTCTCCTTCAACTGATCTGTTTTGTTCTGTTCAGTGGCCTCTGTTAACATTTGTTGTATATCCTTCCAGAAATAATCTGTGCACATATAGGGATATGTCATATGCCTTATGACATTTTGTCATTTTTTTCCTCCACAAAGAATGCGGTACACACTGCCCTGCAGTAGAGATGTATCTTAGACATTGTTCCTTTTTTTTTTTAATTTTTAAATTCAATTTATTTTGGCTGCACTGGGCTCTTTGGTTCAGCACACAGACTTCTCTGCTTGCAACACACGGGCTTAGTTGTGGTATGTGGGATCTTAGTTCCCCGACCAGGGATCAAACCTGGGCCCTTCGACATTGTTCTGTACTAGTGTTTGGAGAACAGCTTCATTTTTCTCTTTAGCACTGCATCATACAGCTTTCCCATACTTGATTTAGCCAGTTCCCAGCTGATGGACATCTAGGTTACTTCCAATCACTTGCCACCATAATGCTGCTTGTATATGTCGTTGTGCATCTCTGTATGAATTTAAAGGGCATGGGCATTTAACATTTTGATAGATGTTGTCAGATTGCACTTTGTGAAGATTGTTCCAAGTTGCACTTAGAGCAACAAGAGTATGAGTATGAAACTCTTCACTCACTGTTTTTTCAGACTTTCTGACCTCTGCCAACCTGAGTAGTCGACATGTTGGTTTAGTTTGTTTTCATCTTTTGATATATTAAAAAGACATCTTACGTTTCCATTTCTTTGAATTTCCTGTTTTCAGTTGGTTTATTGATCTTTTCTTACTGCTTTGTAGGAACTTGTTAGAAATCAAGGAGATTAGCTGTTTGTGACATGTTTGGCAAATCCTTTTTCTCAGTTTCTTATTTATCATGGTCCTTACCATGCCTGATGGAGTAGGAAATGGCAACCCACTTCAGTATTCTTGCCTGGAAAATATCATGAACAGAGGAGCCTGGCTGGCTACAGTTCATGGGATCTCAAAGAGTGAGACACGCCTGAGTAACTAAGCATACTCACCATGTAAGAACTTACTATTTTTGTGTAATTTCTTAAACTTTTTCTACCCTCTGACACAACTACCTAGGTACAAAATGGTAGGTATCATCCCTGATAATTCAAATTGTATGATAAAATGTACAGAAGATAATGACTATAGTTTTGGGTGTTTTGCTTTTAGAATATTTTCTAGACTGATTAAACGTTAATGTCTGCCAGTATTGTAATACCAAAAGTAGGATTGTAAGTCAGGGAAGAAAGGAGATTTCATGGGTAATCTGACTGAACCAGCATTTCCTAAGTATCTACAATGTGCAAAATTCTTTACTGGGTATTGGGATAAACCTTTAGTGAATTTTGAGGGTGGGAGATACATACTGGTGAAAACTGATAGAATTGGGAAAGAGCTTGGCAAGATCAAATTTAGGAAAGATGAGACAGTCTAGGAAGTAGTTTCTTATCTGTTTTGCTCTTAAGCTTCCTGACTGCTTCTCAAGTCTTCTGAGGTTTCACAATCTCCATTCTTTGTTAGAAATGTCCCAGGGATTTAGCATGCTTTCCATCTTCTTCATTTCCTTCTTATTTACTTTTTCTTTTTGATTTAGTGCCCGCCAAGACTGACTGTGAAACCAGATAGACTCCCCATCCAACCCCTTTTATTGTCCCCTAACGTAGGAACATAAAACCCTTAATGACCATAGTTTATTGCTGATCACTGATGCTGGGAGGGATTGGAGGCAGGAGGAGAAGGGGACGACAGAGGATGAGATGGCTGGATGGCATCACCGACTCGATGCACATGAGTTTGGGTGAACTCCGGGAGTTAGTGATGGACAGGGAGGCCTGGTGTGCTGCGATTCATGGGGTCACGAAGAGTCAGACACGACTGAGTAACTGAACTGAACTGATGTATACACAAGTAAAGATTTTAAAAAATAACAAATATGAGGAAGTAAGAAAATAGAGGAGTATATGTTATTAAGTTCTTGTAATAATAGGCTGTAGTTCTGGATTCCCTTGATGAGCTGGTAAGACAGCTGTCCTTTTTACCTTCTCATTTTGTTTTGCTGGTCCTCCACCCTTAAGACTTTGCTCTTTTGTTTAAGCTCCTGTTTAGTGAAGGCTGTGTTAAGTACTTCCTCCATATGGAGTTGGTGGTGGATTAGCCACTAAGTCGTGTCCCACACTTGTGACCTCATGGATTGTAGCCCACCAGGCTCCTCTGTCTGTGTGATTTTCCAGGCAAGAATAGTAGAGTGGGTTGCCATTTCTTTCTCCAGGGGATCTGACCGACTATGGATTGAACTTGGGTCTCCTGCATTGCAGGTGGATTCTTTACAGACTGAGCCACCAGGGAGGCTCTCACACTGACATAATGGTCTGATTTTAATTTCCCTCTGCCATGCTGTATCGCTCAGTTGTGTCCGACCAGGCTCCTCTGTCCTTGGGGATTCTCCAGGCAAGAATACTGGAATGGGTTGCCATGCCCTCCTCCAGGGGATCTTCCTGACCCAGGGATCGGCAGAGCTAGTCAAACAGAACGGTGGGCGAGCCCTTGTTCCCTTGTTCCCAGGCATAATCTATCAATTTACCTGGGCCTATCCTATTTTCTCCCTTTTCATCTCAGGGATAGTTGTCTTTTCCCCCCCTGCATAGTTAATCTTCCCATTGCTTAGCTGACGTTAAATTTTATTTTTGTTCACATTTTTGATCTTTATATTTGAATTGTTTCTCATTTGTTTTTAGGTAAAATTTGGTAATACCACCTTTAAAACAGATGTGTATCTCAAGTCCCTCAACCCTCAGTGGAACTCAGAGTGGTTTAAATTTGAGGTAAGTTTTTAAATGTCAGCATTTTGTGTGTGTGTATTTCTGATATGACCCTTTTTTCTCACCTCCCCAGGAATGATTGCACTACTGTTTATTTCAGGTATTGTAGTTTTTCTACACCAGGAAAATATTTCCTATGTGTGTGCTCAGTCACTCAATTGTGTCTCTTTTCGGCCCCATTGGCCTCTGCCCATGGGATTCTCCAGGCAAGACTCCAGGGCATCTTCTCAACCCAGGAATCAAACCTGCATCTCCTGCATTGGCAGGCATATTCTTTACCACTAGTGCCAGCTGGGAAGCCCTAGGAATATTGAATCTTCCAAAAAATTATGTTACAGTTTAGAAACATGGTGTATGAATAGGACAGCCCAGATTAAAAAGATATTCTATTATTATGTAATAATTTTCCTCTGGATTTTAGCATATACCAAAAATCACTTACAAACTGTGTACAGATTAAAAGTTTTTGAATTTTGTAAAAATATATCATAAATATTACCATTTTAACCATTTTTAAGTGTACAATACAACAGCATTAATTCCATTTACCTGCATACAATGATATGCAAGCATCACCACTGTTTCCAAAACTTTTTGGTCACTTCAGAGAAACTTCATTCAGCACCAACTCCCTATGCCCTCCTCTCCCCTGCCCCTTGTAGCCTCTCATCTTTCTGTCTCTGAATTTGCCTATGTAAGTATTTCATATAAGTGGAATCATAAGTATTTGTCCTCTTGTGTGTGGCTTCTTTCACTTAACATGATGTTTTCAGGGTTTATCTGTGTTGTGCAGTGTGTATCCACATTTCATTTCTTCTTATGGCTCAATAATATTCCATCTTACGAACACACCATGTTTTGTTTATTCTCATCTGTTGTTGAACACTTGAATTTGTTTTTGCCTTTCGGCTGTTGTGACTAATGCCACACTAGTGAACACTGGTATACAAGGATCTGTTTGAATCTTTGTTTTCAGTTCTTTTGGGTATATACCTAGAAGTGGAGTGTGAGTCATATGGTGATTTCTGTGTTTAGCTTTTTAAGGAACTGCCGAACTTTTCCACAGTTGTTGCACCATTTTGCATTCCCACCAGCATGTCTTGAGAGTTTCAGTTTTTCCATATTCTTGTCCATATTTATTTATTTTAAAAATGTAAGCCATCCTAATAGGATAATTTATATAAATTATCCTATAAATTATTATATAATTTATAAAATTATATAAATTATCCTATAAATTATTATATAATTTTAATGTGCATTTTTATTATGAATGAGGTGAGTTTGATTTCTTATGGCTAAGGCTCATTTGCATTCTTTTACTTTGAACTGTTTCATATTTTTAACCACCAAAGGAAGATATTTAGGTTTTGGAGGTAGACTTCACCAGACTTGATGACCATTTTAATACAAAAAATGTAAATGTGAGGTGGTATCTCATTGGTTTTCTTTTGCATTTCTCTGATGACTAGTCTCTCTACCTTTACTTAGAGATAAATCTGTATGATTTATTTTTTCCCAGAGATAAGTAATCTTCTACATTATGCATACATTTATGGTAATGAAGGTTTTTATTATAAGATTTAACTTTTAAAGTATCCTTTTTTAGGTGGATGATGAAGATTTACAAGATGAACCTCTCCAGATCACAGTTCTTGACCATGATACGTATAGTGCAAACGATGCCATTGGTAAAGTGTACATTGACATTGATCCTTTACTCTACAGTGAGGCTGCAACTGTCATCTCAGGATGGTTTCCAATTTATGATACCATTCACGGTAAGCAGGACATTTTAAGAAAATAAGTCAATGTTTTACAAAAAATTAATTCTTCAGTATTAATTTTGGTCCTGCCGGGTCTTTGTTGCTGCCTGGGCTTTCCTCTAGCTGAGGTAAGCGAGGGCTTCTCTGTTGTTATGGAGCATGGGCTCCAGGTGCCCGGGCTTCAGTGGTTGTGGCTTGCAGGTTCCAGAGCTCAGGCTTAGCAGTTGTGGTGCATGGACTTGCCCTGGGTGTCATATGGGATCTTCCTGGGCCAGGGATTTGAACCCGTGTCCCTTGTATTGGCAGGCCTATACTTAATCACTGGGCCACCAGGGAAGTCCTCACAATCTTTTATCTTAAAGACTTTTGTGCTAAACTTGTTTTTTTTTTAAATATGGCTTTTGTTTTAATAGACGTGGTAGTATGTATTGTTGGTAGAATTGTAACTTTTCTGACCATAATTTGGAATAATGCTTGCTGAATTTGTGCAATATAATAAGCAAATATGTCATTTGAAAACCATCTAATATTAGTACTCTGTTTCTAAAACATACTTTAAAATGAATGATTTTGAAACTTTTCTGCGTAAAAATTCTTGAAAGGAAGGAAAGTGTTCAAAGGCTTTTTGTTACCTAAACTAAAGTTCTCAAAGTATGGTCTAGGGACATCTGTATGTCCCTGAGATACGTTCATAGGCCCTGCAAAGTGAAATGAGAACTGTTTTTGGCATGATACTTATATGTATGTCATTTGCCATTTTTAGCCTCATTTTCTTAAGAGGGTACAATGGAGCTTTCTAGAGGTATCTTATGATAATATCATGTTACCACACACTGAATGCAGAGCAGAAATGAGAATCTAAATATTTCATTAAGTTATGCACTATAGAGGTTCAAAAAAATGTAATGCCACTCTTATTGTTAAACATTTTTTTGTTTTTCAAAATATAGTTATTTTTATAAAAATGTTTATTTTGTCATAAATGGATTTCCTGTTAGTTTAAATGAAGTAATAAGTAAATATTTTTCTGAATTTTCAGTTTAAATTTGTAACATGGTAAATATTGAAGATAGGTTTTGACCCATACAGACAAAGACTCTTTGAGATCCTCAATAGTTTTTGAGATTAGAGGGGCCCAGTGATCAAAAAGTTGAGAGCCACTAACCTAAAAATAATGTCATCTCTTTAAAAGGGCAGATGGACTCATAAGAAACTGGCAGATACTTCTGCCTACAGTCTTGCACTTTTCTGCCTATTTTACATTTTTGACCTGGCAATTCCATCGATAGTAGTTTATTATAAGAAGGTAAGATGTTTTGATGAGATTTGTGTGTATTGTGACATTATTCATATTCTGTATTTTTACTGATATTTAAAATAGTAAAATAAGTTGGGAACAGTATTTATTTAAATAGAGCATCTATAGAATAAAAATAATTAGGAAACAAGGTTAGCATTGCTATTATAATTGATACATTATTTTAAAATCATTAATTGGCATTTATTTGCTGATTATTTAATTATGCTTTATTTTCTAAAGGTAGAAACTTGATTTTCCTTTTGAAATTACAGGTATCCGTGGGGAAATCAATGTAGTTGTCAAAGTAGACCTCTTCAATGATTTAAATCGATTCAGGCAGTCATCATGTGGAGTCAAATTCTTCTGCAGTAAGTAAATATATTTTATTACTCATTTGACAGGAAATTTAATACATTTATTAATAAATATGAGAAATTTTGTTAATTTATACATATTTATATTAATAAATACAAAAAATGTATTAATAAATGTGTTAAATGTAAGAAATCAAGTTAATATTTCAGAAGGCTAACAGAAAACCTATTATACTTTGGTCTTAATGTCAAAGAGAAAATTGCTAGTTTTTCAAAACTAATTACTATAGCTCTGGAAACTTACCTGATTTTAAAGTAGATGATAGCCAATTTTTCACAAGTTCATAGAAAGTTTTTTCTAGAAAAATCCAGTAGGGCATGTCTGTGCATGTGGTTGTCATGACGATGTCACTGTGGCCTACAGGGAGGCTGCCTTTGGCTGTTCCCCGCTTCCCTGACTTTTCTGGTCTCTATGCCAGCCTCCGCCCAGGCCCACAGAGCGTGATTAGAAGGAATCACATTAATCACTGCTGGTTACAGTACTTAACACCGTTAGAAAGAGTAACAGCTGAAGATGTTTGCATCTTTTTCAGAATTTTTAAAGAAGAATCCATATGTTAATGAGAGAATATTTACTTAAACCTTATGTTTAGTGATATTGGGTTTGAGGTGGAGAATTGATTGGTAAAACACTACATAAGAAATATCTAAGAATGACTGGAAACAAGATTGAAGATAAAAGTGAAAAGTTTTTTCCTGCAATGCAACAAATTAATTCAGCCTTAGAGAAATTAGATATGGGAATGCGAAGTACGCTAGCATTTTGGTACAGTCTTAACTCAAAACGCAATAATTAAGGGAATAAGTTCAGTTCAGTTCAGTTCAGTCGCTCAGTCGTGTCCGACTCTTTGCGACCCCGTGGACTGTAACCTACTAGGCTTCTCCGTCCGTGGGATTCTCCAGGCAAGAATACTGGAGTGGATTGCCATTTCCTTCTCCAGGGGATCTTCCCGACCCAGGGATCGAACCCGGGTCTCCCGCATTAGAGGCAGACGCTTTAACCTCTGAGCCACCACCCAAACTGATATATAAAGAATGAGCTCACAGTTCATCTAGGCTACATGTTGAAAGAAAATCAGTGCATTCTTAAACTAGGTGTGAGCCCATGTGTAATATAAAACATTGTGATATAAAACAGCTGATATACTGTATTTGAATGTAGCCTGTACTACCTTGATGTCAGCAGGTAATCAATGGTCAGAGACAACACGAGGGGAGAGAACTTGTTGCAGTTTCTCAATCAATGAAGACAAATCCCATTAATGTCTACATTTGAGAAACATATTTGATGAGGCTACATGGGTGGAATGTTCAGACCTAATTCAAATAGGTTGTTCAAAATCAGACAATATAGATGTGGAACCATTTGTGGTGGATGGACATGTATATCTTGCAGAAGTCTCACATGGCTTTAAAAAGCAGAATTATTATTTAAAAAGCATAATTACAGGACACTAACTTATAGAGAAGATTGCGAGTTACTCGTCTAGTTTGAGTTTTACTCTTGTACCAGTAGTCAACAAAATCTTAAACAATTTTCACATATATGTCTTATTCTATAAAAATTAATATTTTATTGCCTAGTACATTTTTTTTCATAAATTAGAACAAGTTATTTTTGTCAAATGTGTAAAAAAATGACTATAATTAAGCTTTGAATACTGTCACAAAAAGGAAAGATCCAGTGGCATTTTATGCCGGTATAGGATGCTGAAAGATAGGAGTGGAGTACCGTGGTACTCTCCAGGACGACATAAGCATCTGCAGGTATGGAGCCCTGCAGATGCCATGAAATGTGGGGTCGCAATTAAGCAGTTCTGGGCAATTCATAGCCAGCCTGAGCTAGCAAGGTTGAAAACTCCTAAGTAGTTAATTTCAAGGTACATGAATGGCTTGAAACTAATGACTCCACCACAAACGGCTCCGTGTCAGTATTGTCTGATTTTGAATAGCACATATGAATTAAGTGTAAATATACCACACATGTAGCCTCTTCAGATTTGTTTCCCAGATGTTGATATTAATGGCATTTTTTTTTTTATTGGCTGAGAAAGTGTGAATTCTCCTCTTTTTGATAAATCCAGTGAGCTTTGTTTTTCTCAGTATTGAATGAGTCTGTTAAGTAGTGTAGTGACTACTGAACCAGTTGGCCCTGGAGCCATGGATTATTAGGAACTACAAACCTGTAGGACTTCTCAGATTAAGTCAGAAAGGTAATGGTTTGATTTTTGAGCCTTCATTATGAGGTGTTCAGAACTTTTTAAAAGGGTTTCCAGTAATTAGAGGTTTTGGAATTCATTGTCTGCTTTCTGATTTTTTGTATAATACCTACTTAGCTCAGTTTAATTTTGACTTTTTAAATATTTTGTATTGAATACTGTTTAAGATGGTGTGAAGCTGTTTTCTATATTATAAAAATAAAGTTTGTATCTACTATGCCATTATATGAGAAACGTGAGAAGCCTCATGAAAGAAAATGATTGTTTCTAAGAATAATCATTAGAATCAATAGAAGAGACTGTTTGATTGGAAGTATTATTATGATTACACTATCACAGTAAAAGATGTTCTCGTAGTGTGTATCCACAAGGTAAGAACTAGTTATACATTTTTAAAGGGTTGAATTTAACTTTGTGATAAATGGAGCATAATAAATAATTTTCTTTAACAGCAACATCTATTCCAAAGTGCTATAGAGCTGTAATAATTCATGGATTTGTAGAAGAACTTGTGGTCAATGAAGACCCAGAGTATCAATGGATTGATCGAATTCGCACGCCAAGGGCATCAAATGAGGCCAGACAGAGGCTCATTTCTTTAATGTCAGGTATTTGAAAGATAATAACATCATGGCTGATTGACTTAATCCTCCAAAATTCTTTACTTCCTTTTGAAGTGAAAATTCTTCACTTGCTTTTGTTACTAAAACTTTACAATGAAGACTATGAATTATAACTGTTTCCTTATCCTTGGCCCCATTCTGCTAAACACATGTGCATTATTGTCTTATAACAAGAAGAAATCTGAATCAGAAGCTTATGGTTCCTTTTTATCTAGGTGATGAAAGGAAATTGTGCTTATGAAGTGGAATAGTGGGAAGTAGTTTTCCTCCTTTGGGTGTTTTTTTGTAGTCAGAGCTTAGGTGATCTCTCTCAGGCTTTTTGTTTGCATGTTTGCTCAGTTACTTCAGTGTTGTCTGACTCTTTGCGAGCCCATGGACTGCAGCCCCACCAGACTCCTCTGTCCATGGCATTATCCTGGCAGGAATACTGGAGTGGGTTGCCATGCCCTCCTCCAGGGAATCTTCCAACCCAGGGATTGAACCCACGTCTCCTGCGTAATAGATAATTTTTCCTGTTTTGAGGGCAGATTCTTTACTGCTGAGCCACCAGGAAAGCCCCTAGGCTTTTTGTTTAAATGTCTTTTCATAGTCCTTCTCTGACAATTTATGCCTCCTTTTATCCCCTACTCCCCTGCCACTCTTACTCCATTACTTTATTTTCCTTTGAAGAACTTATTTCCATCTAAAGTTTGTATTTATATGTATGTGTGTGTGACTGCATATGCACACACACACACGCACATACATTCATTCTCTCATATATATCAGATAATACATATTATATTTGTTGTTAATATACACAAATATGTTTAAAATAAATTTGCATGTTTAAATAGAAATATAGATATATTTATAGTTATTTATTAAGTATATTAACATGTGCTTAATATTTAAATTTTAATATAATTGATACAATTTAAAATATTTATAATGTTTGAATCCATATGCATATTATATTTAATATGTTACTGTTAATATATTAATTATATGTTTTATTGTATTTAGTCTACATATTAAATCATATATAATTTATTATATTTATATATTAGAGTATATTATGTGCTATATATTCTATGTATTTTATTTATATTATATGTAATACTTGTTTACTTGTTTTTTATCTGTTTCTTCCCCTAATATGTAAATGCCACTAGTTTTAGGGCTTTATCTTTCTTATTCCCCTCTGTATCTCTAGCACAGAAGAAAAGAATGCCAGGCACACAGTATATGGTGAGAAATTATTTAGTAAATGAATGTACGAATGAGTGAACCTTACTTAGCACATCTGTAAAATGTAGCTAATAATATCTTACCTCCTTGACTATAGGAGTACGTATCAGGTAATCTTCTAGGTTCCCTTCAAGTTCTCAAAATCTGTGATTTTTCTGGACTCTTTCGAATCACCACCATACCCAGGTTTGTATTTTTTAACATACAGATAAAAAGCTGACTGAATTTTCTTCCCTTTTTTGTAGGTGAACTGCAGAGGAAGATTGGCTTAAAAGTACTTGAAATGAGAGGAAATGCGGTTGTTGGGTACTTACAGTGTTTTGACCTGGAAGGCGAATCTGGGTTAGTGGTACGAGCCATAGGAACAGCGTGTACGCTGGATAAATTAAGTAGCCCAGCAGCATTCCTTCCTGCATGTAATTCCCCGTCCAAAGAAATGAAGGAGTAAGTATAAATTGATGAATTGTTCTTATGGAGCTTTTTATCTTTTGCTTACATGTTTTCATTTGATTTGAAACATTTTAGTAGAGTTATTCAAAATACATTTTTTCCTGTGGCAATTTTACTTATCAGAGATGACTATCAAAATTTGAAACTTAGATCTTCCTAGTATTTTTTATACTGTCTTGTGAAATTCATATTAAATAATGTATAATTAAACTTGTTCTACATCTTTAGGCACTGTGTACCTAAAGCATAAAATGAACGTTTATGCATTGTGGGGAATTTTACTTGTTGTATGGGAAATGCTTAATACCTTATACCTCATAATCCAATTATGCCTATTATTAGCAACATAGTTATAGAAAGCAGGGAAGACTGACCTGTTCGGGGGTCTCAAACTTCAGTGTCTACAGAGGTCAAGCAATTTATATAAATAAAATAATTGGGTATAATTAAATGGTGAATACTGGGACTGCATAGAGCAGATGTTGGCAAACTTCTATAAAAGACCAGATAATAAATAGATAGTAAGTATTTCATGCACTGGACATATAGTTTTTATCTTTGTTTATCAAAAAAAATTAAAGGAATTGGGCGATTTTGACCTAAAGGAAGTTAGAGTCTCACATTTAAAAAAAAAAACTCCATGTGATCCAACAAAACATTTCTCTTGGCTTGATTTGGCTTATGTGTCGTCATTTGTGCTTAAGGCAGAGATTCTCAACATGAGAGTATTCCTTCTCTCATGTACATGAGAGTATTCCTTCTCTCATGTACATGAGAGTATTCCTTCTCTCATGTACATGAGAGTATTCCTTCTCTCATGTACATGAGAGTATTCCTTCTCTCATGTACATGAGAGTATTCCTTCTCTCATGTACATGAGAGTATTCCTTCTCTCATGTACATGAGAGTATTCCTTCTCTCATGTACATGAGAGTATTCCTTCTCTCATGTACATGAGAGTATTCCTTCTCTCATGTACATGAGAGTATTCCTTCTCTCATGTACATGAGAGTATTCCTTCTCTCATGTACATGAGAGTATTCCTTCTCTCATGTACATGAGAGTATTCCTTCTCTCATGTACATGAGAGTATTCCTTCTCTCATGTACATGAGAGTATTCCTTCTCTCATGTACATGAGAGTATTCCTTCTCTCATGTACATGAGAGTATTCCTTCTCTCATGTACATGAGAGTATTCCTTCTCTCATGTTGCTATCGAGAAGGAATACTTGAAAAGTTTCTGTTGTAATGTTTAGGGTAAGGTGGATGATTCTGTTGGAGACCAGAAATGCTGCAAGGGACAACTCTATACAACAAAGACTTGTTCTATACTAAAAATACTGATAGTATTTCCACTGAGAACCATTGCTCTAGAGATTCTTGTAGATCACAGGTCAAAAAACTTTTTTTGGTAAATGACCAGAATGGGAATAGCAAGGACTCAACTTTGCTGTTGTTGTATGAAAGCAGCCGACAATGGTTTGCAAATGAATGGGTGTGTCTTTCGTTACCATAAAACTTACTTATTTTGAAAATCGGATGGCAAGATGGATTTGGTCTGTACTGTGTAGTGTGCTGACCTCTGACTTTCATCATCAGGGAGTCAGAGTTCTGTAGTCAAAAAACCCAAAATGTTTCCTAGTTCAGCAGTAAAGAGAGGTTGCCTAGAAAGCAATCACAATGTTTTTTCAAACAGTCTTAAAAGGTGAAATTTTTCTCTTTGTCTCAATTTAACTCTTTTTAATTATTTCTTTCTGCTGACCTTTAGTTATTTGAATTAAATTTTAGTCACAAGAGGGAGGACAGTGTTGTGTATGCTACCTGATTTTATTTAGAAGTATTGATAAGTGTAATTGTTTTAAATAAATTGAGTGAATTTGCTTTATACTCCATTTAAAATATGTCTTAAAAAAGGTGTGAACTACCTTGTTCTATAGATAAAGTCAGATGGCAGGTATAACTGTTCTGGGGATTGAGATTTTTTTCTCTTTCCATAGCAAAATTTACTTGAAGACCTGGGTCCCTCCTTCCGCCACCCTCCTGCTTTATCTGTACTGCCTGAAGGGGCCTGGCCTTTGCAGCTGTGATGTCTGAAGTTTTCCTCTTTTCACTAAATTACTTAGTGGAAAGAAAGCTGCAGTACCTGTTGTTGTCTTAAAATGATATGTGGATAGTAGGAAACTACATTTTGCCTGCATTCAGGGAGAGTTCCATTTATAGTAAACCTGAGCTTGTCTAAGTTTTCTCTTTTTCTAATTTTGTTGCAGCCATTTGCCTTAAATTTTCAGATATTCACACCATGAAGAATTTAAGTGGCTTCATTAAGATTTTCTGATGGCATCTTATTACTTAAGTCATGTCATTATTATTTTTTTTTTTGAAAAAAAACCACTTTCAACCAGCTTCTTTGTCTTTTTGATAAAGAATTAGTTTGGGTGCTAATTTAAAATTGTTATATGAGTCACCTGATTTTATTGCTTTGCTATTTAACTTTGTTGATTCTAGACAGGAATTTGATAAAGGTAATTTGGATTATATTCTTGTCTGAATGGATTTAATGTTAAGAAATACCACTAACATATTCTTGTAAGGCAACCTTTCATATAAGACCAATAAGAATTAGGGCTCCAAGAATACATTATGGTGATGCTCCCTCCACTGTGCTTGGATTTTAATTCGATGTCATAATTTGAACATTTAAAGGTGTTCATTTTATTTTGCTTTTATTAGCCATGTGTTCTACTCCATATGTTTCTTTTCATTTTAGATGTTTAGTACAGAGTATAAATCTCTTTGGTGTTTCGTAGTGGAACTATCTTAATGGTAGAAAGTGCATTTAAATATGATTTATCAATTCCATGATGCTGCTGCTGCTGCTAAGTCGCTTCAGTCATGTCCCTACTTTTTTTTTTAAAGTACTTTTTAGGAGCTTTTAGTTATAGTTTCTCCTCTGTATGGCACTGATTCTTAGACTTTTTAGCTCCATTAGTCTCTTGAACAGAGAAAAGAAAAAAACAAAACCTCACTCAGTTGCTTGTATAGAAATTGGTCACCCATGAGATATTTGATTTTTATCCATTAAACACTTAAAAATTTAAGTTAGCAACAAAAACAGAAACATTTGGTCCTGCAGTAAAAGCAGTGATATTTTCAGAAAGTAAATGGTCTGTAAAGGACCACTGTTCCAATTAATGAGAACTCATGTTTGAATCTTGACAAATTGTGACTGTTAGGAATGTTCACTGGGCAATGGAAAAGGAAGAAAGGCCAGGAAAAGTTGGGCTCTTAAACTACTATTAATTTGAATTCTAAAAAATGGGAGCATGAGAGCTTTTCAGAGTATAGTCACTTATTTGTTTCTCCCCATTGTCCATAGGGAAGGAATTGCACAGTGAAATAATTGATATATATGAAGTCATGGATTCTTAATTATATAATATGCCTTTTTTTTTTTCTTTTTGGCCATCCATTGAAGCTGTGCTCTTTCACCTAAATTTCTTTGAAAATTTTAAATGTCATAGATGAATGTATATCTGTGTATCTGGTCTAAATATGTATCTTTATATGTACATAGATGTGATCTATTGCAAGATATTAGTTGATATCCTACAAAGTTTCAGTTCGGAATGTAGTTGAAATAAATTGTTTAAGTTTAAATAATATTTTCTGTTTGAAAGTTACAGAAGAGTCATTTATATTATTTAATTACTGTTTTTATTTTTTAAAAGCAGTATTCCTTTGCTTTGTTTTGTTCCCATTGTAACCTGATTTTAAGGTAGATATTTGGTGTACAGAAATATGGATGATTGGGTATACATATGTATACATTCTATTCACTCATTTATCTTTATGCTGTCATTTTTCATATTCTTATGTACCCCAGTCTTGATATTCTAGACAGAAACAGTTCTGTTATTAAAGTTTCTTTATAGAAAAATATAATTAATTATATTAGCAATTATTCATATCTCAGTTTCAAAGGTCATGTAAGAACTTCATATTTGACTTTTCATTTTTATGGGTATTTTCTTCCTGAAATACTGTTCAGTAAGCTCAGTGATGATCAAAATAATAACAGGCATTTTAAAGTAACTGAAAATCCAAATCGTAGTCTTTTTCTTATTTAATTCCACTGACAGTTCTGCTTGCTGTTTTTCTATTCACAGTCATAATTTATTAATCTGATTCCTAGCAAATTAATATCTAGCTCTTCTTTTTTATCTCAATTTGTTTTGTGCATGCTAGGGATTAAAAAAATAATTCCTCTCCCTTAACTAAAGCTCGTTTGAAACTGTTTTAACATAACTTTGCTATCTGTTGTATGTATTGTTTTCTTTTCTTCCACTTTGACCACAAACTCCCTCAGGTCTCCGCTGGTTCATCCTCCAAGCCATGGATGCCGCTCGACTCACAACAGCCCAATTCACACTGCTACTGGCTCACGACTTACTCAGAACTTCTCTGTGTCTGTTCCCACTCTCATCTATACTGGTACGAGACTGCTCAGACTCCAGAGCTGGGGAAGCAAGCCACGGGCAGAGTGGCTGCAGAGGGCAGGCAGGCAGGTAGCGTAGGCAGGCCCCGCTAGTCTTTGCTTCCTCCTTTTCTTACTCCTAGTCCAGCGGCAGTGAAGAATCCTGCATTTAGCCGCCGCAGAGGCTCTAACTACATGGAAGTGAAAGTGTTCTTCCAGCTTCCAAAGTCTCTTCCATAGATTCTCTAAGAACCCTATCTTGTGTGTGTGTGTGTGTGTATATATATATACACACACACACACATATGTATACACATATATATAGATACTGTGAGTTTTGGGAGAATCTTCCAGTATGTATTTTTGCCGTTATTTCTGCATTAGAAATAAAATAGATAATTGGAATCTAAATGAAATAGCTGCCAAAGCTTCCAATTTGCTTATTTTCTTTATGTACAAAGCTTGTTACAGTAGGGTCTGTTTCATTCTGTGGAAGAGAGCTATTGGAAAACAGGTAAGTGACTCTTGTGCATAAAATGCGATGTCTCTGTGTAACTATATTCATTTTCCACTCTGCTGTGTTTTTAGCTGTGGCACTCTTGATGCTATAGGATAAGGAAACATGTTTGTTTGTTTTTTTTTTTTTTTTTCAAAATATCTGTGTGTGCAAATATAAAAACTATTGTGACTATTTACACACACCATTTGCAGTCACCATTTTTTATTTTGTAACTTAAAAAAGCATTGTTTGTTTGAAAGTATTTTTAATCATGTATTGATTCTTTTTGTTTATTTCTTCTTTTAATATTTTTTTACCCCTTGAGCCTGCCATTTCATGCTTTTTTGCTTTTTCCCTTGGCTTATTAACTGTTTCAATGCAGATAATTACTTATCTGGAGAATGTTGAATGGTTAAACAACAGTTGGATGCCTTTGGCCTCAGACCCAGCTCCACACTTAAGAAATGACTACTGGCCCTGCCCCAATCCTTTCCTGGTGTTTGGATCATGCTGCCTCTGTCAGGTCCTTTGGCACATGATTGCTTAATATTTCTCCACCTTCTTCTGGCAGGATTCCCTTCAATGAAGATCCCAATCCCAATACTCACTCATCAGGACCCTCAACCCCTCTGAAAAACCAAACTTATTCCTTTTCACCTTCCAAGTCCTACAGTCGACAGTCCTCTTCTTCTGACACAGATTTGAGTTTGACACCCAAAACTGGTAAGGCACTTCCACTCACCTTTTCTTTTTTTCTTTTATTTTCCAAATTTGTTTTTTGTTCCTTATTAGCTTTCCATCCAAGCCTTTCTTCCTGTTTTTGGCGTTTAAGTTAAAAGTTAATGGAACTACTGATCATTTTCAGTGATTACAATTAAAATGTGAAAACTTTGTATAGTTCAGAAGTTATTTTGTTCAAAGCATGACATTTTGTTGATTTAATTATAGTTTAGATATGAAGTCCAAGATTTTTTTTGCATGTAGACATTTTTCATTTCATGCTCAAATTAAGAGGAATAACATCTCAAAGCATTTGAATAGAAAGTAACATAGTAGCTTGCAGTCCAGTTCCTCATGCAGTATAAACAGTTTTGAATTCATTGTTTCTATTTTGAAATTTAATTCTAAGATTTTATTATGAAAAAAACCTTAAGAACAGCTGATATTGTTATACTGGAGTATATATATTTATTAGCTTTTATTTAAAATATTTGGTTTTGCTAGTCGTATTCTCTAGGTTAGAAAATAGCATTTATGCTTTACTTATTCTTGCATATTTTTCAGTGTATGAAATTTATAATTTTTCCCTCTCCTATTTGTATTTTGCTGATCTCTCAGTTTTGTGAATATGTTTTATGATAAAAATTGATTAATGAATCAAATTAATTTCTTATGCCTTAAAATAAAATTAGCTTATTTAAATCATCAAATTAGTATTCTTGAGAAAAATAAAAGATAAATGAAACATTTAAAAGTTAGTCGTTTGCAGTTTTTGCAAATAGCATGTTTGGGAGTTTCCTTGACAGATTGAGGAAAACATTTTGCCTAGTTTGTGTGTTATTTTTAATTGTTAATCTTTAATAACTATTTTTATGTGAGACAAATTTAGAACGACCCCAGATTTTATGAAAATAATGAGAAGAAATCTAATTCTAGAACCAGTGCTACTTTCAAAGTAAAGATAGGGTGTTTTTAAAAAGCCTGTAGTCATAATATCTGGAGAAGGAAATAACAAGACTCTAGTATTCTTGCCTGGGGAGTACCATGGGTGGAGGCACCTGGCAGACTAGGGTCCATAGGGTCACAAGAGTTGGACACAATTTAGTGACTAAACCACTACCACCACACACAATATTATTTTTTATAGTCACAAAATGTAAAGAAGATAATTATTAATACCTAATTCTTTGAAAAGCATTACTTTATTTTTACATGTATAACTATGAACAACAACAAAAAATGTGATATTTGATAGTAATGGATGCTGTGGAATGTGGCATCTTAACCATATTGGTGTCATAAAGACAGAATCATTGAAATTGTAGGGGAGTGGGGGTGTTTTGTTTTTTGATTTTTTTAAATTTTGTTTTTAAGTAAAGTATAAGATTCTGGCTTTGAAATTCATAATATCAAAACAATAAGGACGTAGCATAACATTTGATGAGTAGTTTTCTTAATTTTTTGAGACTTTGTCCACTGCTTGTTCATTTTTGTATTCCAAGCCACTTTTCAGTATTCCTTATCTTTTTTTTTTGCCATGCTACAAACACATTTTTTAAAGTATTTTCCTTTGTCTTTCTGTTTCTTTTTAATTCATCAGGAAAACCAAATCTAATGAAGATTGTCAAGTAATAAATTAACCAAACCAGACTTATATTCCCTTAGCTTTTTAGTAGGCAATCAATTGTATTATCAATGAAAACTTTTTTGTATTTTCTAGCTCCAAATTTTTAGTTTTTTAAATTCATTTACAAAAAAAGTATTGTTCTCGTGTATTTCTATATAAGCTGCCTCTAAGTAAATTATTTTGTTTTGCCTGTAATTATTCATTACATCGGAGAAGGCAATGGCACCCCACTCCAGTACTCTTGCCTGGAAAATCCCATGGACGGAGGCGCCTGGTAGGCTGCAGTCCATGGGGTTGCTAAGAGTCGGACATGGGTGAGTGACTTCCCTTTCTCTTTTCACTTTCATGCATTGGAGAAGGAAATGGCAGCCCACTCCAGTGTTCTTGCCTGGAGAATCCCAGGGACGGGGGAGCCTGGTAGGCTGCTGTCTGTGGGGTTGCACAGAGTCGGACAGGACTGAAGCGACTTAACAGCAGCAGCAGCATTCACTACATCAGTTGCATTTTTATAGGATATTAACAGTTTTTAGGTGCTTGTCCTTATTGTGGATCCTTACTACTTCTGCAAAAGTGAAAGTGAAAGTGTTAGTTGCTCAGTCCTGTCTGCCTCTTTGCAACCACATGGGCTATAGCCTGCCAGGCTCCTCTGTCCATGGGATTCTCCAGGCAAAAATACTGGAGTGGGTTGTGATGATTCCCTTCTCCAGGGGGTCTTCCTGACCGAGGGATTAAACCCAGATCTCCTGCATTGTAGGCAGATTCCTTATCTTCTGAGCCACTAGGAAGTATTTCTATTTTTCATGGAGATTGAAAGTGCCAAAATTATGAATGTTCTGAAATTTCTAGAGCTGTAGGTCAGCATGTATTTCATGGTAAATTGGTTGCTCATGATTGATTAATTATATGTACATTGGGAAACAAAAACAGAATAGAATAAAGTTAATAGAACTTAGACTGAGAAAGTTGTTTTTCTGTTTGTAGTTAAAGCTCTCATCCACCTCAGATGAGTCTTGTTTTAAAATTTTTTCACATTTATTTCTGTAGATTTTTATTTTTTGACATTTTACCAGATTTTCTTTTCTTTTCTTTTTTTTTTCAAGTATTCAACTAGAAGTGGAATTTTAGAATGCTAGTGTTAAGATACTGATGTGACATCTGACTCAAGCTAATTTTTACTTTTTTTTGATCAGGCTTTTTGCCATGTGTGTTTTTTGTGGTTCAGAGCATATTCCTTTGACTCTCAGGTACTCAAATCTTTGTAAATGCAAACAGTGTTATGATCAGATTTGAGTATTTAAAATTTTAGAGGAAAAAGAAAAGCATTAACATACATCCTGAAGCATGACAGAAGGTAGTTAATATTTTATTTATTTAAACTTAATGATGGCTATCTGCTTAATGTGGTAGCAGGTGTTTGATTTTTTTAAATTCAATTAAAATACCCATAAGTCATGTGTTTTAGTTAGTAACATTGGAAGAACTATACTCTTACCTCTTTAAAAAAGTTTTTGTATTTGAGACAACAAATTTCTGGCTTTAAAAAATGTGATACATTTTGACCTTAAACAGTCTTAAGCAAAAAAAAAATGGGAAGTAATTTAAATGTTTTTAAGGCGTCAGCTAAAAGTAATCAGAATGGCATAAAATCCTGTTAATCGATTTAAAAATGTTTAATGAGTGCAGAGTTTGTAAAGGTTTTGTTAAGCTTTAGACTATGCCTTTTATTTATATTACGTTGAACAGATGATCTTGCTAATGACTTCATATGCTTACTGTAATTTGTGTATGCATTTTACAGTTCATTTTACTGTTACGTTTTGCTTCACCATTGCTTTCCTTATCCTGCATTTTCTGGTCATCTTCTGAATCTGCATCTTTTCTCTGCTACTTTCCTCCACAGCACCTTACCCACAGGGGCCTAGGATTTACCTGTGTCCCAGCTCCCCCTCTCTCCCTTGTGGGTCCCTTCATCTTAAAAAGTCCTGTCTCCTCCTCTCGGAATCTAGCCTTCCCCCTCATCCTTCTAGCCTTGTCAGCCCAGTTCTGAGGAAAAGTGTTTCTTTCAGTGAAGAGCTGTTCCTGGCTGCTTCTGGTAGGATCATATTATGTCAGCTTTTTAATCCCTTTATTCAAAATCATTTTTGAAAAAAATTAATTATTTCATACTATACAGAAGTATTGAATATTTGACACAGGATGTATTTCTTATTTTTCTTATTGGCAGACAGTAAAATTACCATGAGAACACAATTGAGGATTACTTGATGGATAATTATGAATATTCTGCTAAATAATCTTATGTATTAAAAATTGTTTGTCTAAGTGCTTAGAGCTGCTTATTTCTAATAATTATTAGGTTCTCATTACTAGAATTTCTGTTTTAGATGCTTTTACTTTCTTTCCCTTCACACCAACTCCATTCACGTTGGACCTATGCCATCATGTTGCTAAACCATGTGGTTACATTAGTAAATTATTCTGTTTGAATCAGTTGAAGTCTCATTTTCGTGATATTCTTTCATTATCCATTTTTTTCTTGTCCATTGCATTAATTTTCAAGTTATTCTGCTCTATTTTCTGATATTTCATTTATCTCTACCAAATTACATTTTATTTTATGGCTTTCAGTATGCTTCATATGAAGATCTTAGTTTTGTTTCTGTGTTTAGTATTGTATAGTCTCTAAAAATTATGTTTAGGTTACTACAAGAAAAATACATTTCTTTTTAATTTTTAAAGAACAAAATGGGACTATACACATGCTAACTTTGTTTCCTTATCCAAGAACAGCTAAAAATATAAAAGTAAATTAGTTCCTTTCTTAAGTCCTTGTAGTAAATATGCTTGCATGTATCTTCAGGTTTAAAAGGTGGGACTGAATTATTAATTTTAGTTTGTAGAGCACTGGCTTCTCACCTGCCCCCTGCTTTCTTTAATTCTTTGACCATAGTTGGTCTATTAGTACTATCAAAAGAACAAAATAAGGAAAGATATTTAAACTTATGCCTTAAAAATAAATACATCTAAGAGCTTGGGAAATGTAATTCTTTCATCCATAACCATGTACATTTGTGATGTGTCTATTATATGTCTGCAATTTTTAGTTTTTAAAAACTTTATGTCAGTTTTTGCAAATGAGTTGTATAATATGAATATTAGTGCTATTTTGTAATGAATATTATGTTTATGAATGCATCTTTCTAATTTTACATTAGAGTTTAATATATAAAAGGAAATAGTGGATAATTTTCTAGAAAAAAGTTTATTGGTCTTGTATTAAAAATAATTCTTTAGTATATTAATATATATTTGCTGAGATAAGTTTTATCAGTGGCCAGTCTCTTTGGGATTAACAAATGCAGATTCCATATTTTTACAGATTAACATAGATAATATGATTGTTCAGTATGTGAATACATCTCTCTTAAGTACTGTAAATTTACTTACTTAAATATGTTGTATGAAGAGCTAAAGTGTTTGGATGATTTTCTCTCTTTATTTTTTTATATAAACTTCATTGCTAAGGGAGGATCGCCTCATAGGTTCTGTAGAAGGCGGGTATGTTTCTGAACATGTGTGAGAGCCTATTTCATGTATTGGTAGCTTTTCTAGTTTTAATCTTGGTCATTTAAGTTTTATTTAAGCATTTAACAAATGTTGCCAGCTTTTTTTCTTTTTATAATGCAAAGTTGTTTGTTTTTTGTTTTAATTTAATGGCACTATGAGACTCATGGTTTTTTTTTTCCCCTAACTAATACAGTGCATGGTTTTATATGTCATGTCAGTTATTTTAAGGCACAGTTCCATAGCTTTCATTATGTCTGATTTGGAAGTTACAAGCATTTACAGAATTTTCTTTTACATGTTCCGTTTTATACTAGCAGAAAAAAAAAAAAAAAAAGATGACCTGTAAAAGGATGCATTTTCTAAAACAAAGGTATTTATTTGCTAGAGGTTGGCTTTCAACAAGAGTGTTTTTCAGATCCTATTATTATAAACAATACAACAAGTAATTTTTTTAGACTTTCTTTCCTTGTGCTGAAAGTATCTGTGTGTGCAGTTTGCCTGTTATAAAAGTCTGGAGAGAACAGAGCTGAACTAAACTTGGGACTTTGGTAGGACTTGGGTGGTACCTGGTTCTTTGCCTTTGAGCTACTACTCTTACATCGGCAGGCATATCGTGCCAACAACTGCCATCAAGTAGCTCACCTAAACATTCAAACTATACATTGAAACCAAATATAAAGAAAGACTAACAGCGTGGGGAAGAGGATCAGAGTTAAAGTGTGTGTGTCACTTACAGTTTTTAGGCCAGAGAACTCTTATCGCCTACCCTCTCCCAGTTTTACATTTTCTGGAATCCCTTACGCTAGGAATATTTTCTGTAATCTAATTTCCATGCTAGAATTCACATGAACAGAAAAACTTGATTTGCCTCGACATTTGATATAATGAGACTTTGGCTGTGTTGAGTCCGTGACTGTCCTGTCTGTACTAAGAGCTTAAAAGAAAGAAAGAAAATCGCTCAGTCGTGTCCGACTCTTTGCGACCCCACGGACTGTAGCCTACCAGGCTCTTCGTCCATGGGATTTTCCAGGCAAGAATACTGGAGTGGGTTGCCATTTCCTTCTCCAGGAGATCTTCCCGACCCAGGGACTGAACCCAGGTCTCCCGCATTGTAGGCAGACGCTTTACCGTCTGAGCCACCAGGGAAGACAACAGTTTTAAAAGACAAAAGAAATACTAATCATTGAAAATGTTTGGATTTAGTTTGGATAAAATTTATGTTTTCAAATATGTTTTCAAACATTCTTAAACTTTTGGGCACATTAACACATTAGACATACATTACTAGATAATCCTCGAGGATAATCCACAGCAGAGATGTGGAGGTCTATAGTTTTCATTTATCACTCTGTAAACCTCAGTTGGCAATATAGTTACAACATTATCAAACCTTGCAGTGGCAGTGAGTCGTATGTGTGAGCCTCCCTCTCTACCCTGTGTACATAATGGATAGAAAAAGCATTGTCATGCTTGGCTTCCCCATTTACCTGTGGCTGCCATCAGTATGGGAAAAATTTGTGCAGAAATAATGAAGAATTCTCCCTGTATATGGTCACTTATGCTTTAACTCTGCCAAGTTGAACACTAGATCAAGTTGAACATATGATCTGTTTATCATTTTATATATTCATTTTTAAAATATTCACTTCTGCCCCTTGCTACCCTTAATATATGGCTTTTTGTTTCTTGTGGAAAAGAGGAACTTTATTTGTCCATCATCTTTTGAGTTACTCAAGTAGCAGTTATCAAAATAAAAGTGCTTTTTTCTTCCTCTCTCACAAAAGCATTAAAAAATAAATTGACAAGATCTTGGTAATTGGTATCAGATTATTGGGAGGTAAAAGTTTAGATTAAGGTTCTGCCTGTGAAGTATTTGCTGTGAAGCAAATAGATTTATTTTTCCAATATGATTCTTTTTTTAACTTGCCAGAAAAATGAAGTTACTTTTTAGATTCTGGAATGTATATTTTTCTTCAATAAAGAATCCTAATTGACTTAGTTTAGTTTAGTATTTCCCAAATGTATTTTACCATGAAGTCCTTCCATTTAAAATGCCTGTTAGGAACCCACTTTGGGAAACTTAGATTTAAAATGGATTCTTTTGATAAATTATGATCTCTTTTGAAGAAGGGATAAAATTATATGATAAATCATTGTAGGAACCTGGCAGGGAGTTTTGTATCTAGAAAGTTTACTATGGTGTCTTGGGATAATAAAAAAAATCTCTGATTTCAAAAAACGAAATTGATTAAGTATCTTCTGAGAAAAATCCTTTTTAAATCTTTAAAAAAATTCCATTTGTTTCCAAATTTTTCAACTAGCCTGCCTCTGAGCACATGCTATTAAATGATTTATACTGCATGCACTTGGCTTATGTCAAAGCATCAATGTATGAAGTCTTATCTAGGCTCCACAGGGCAAAATAAGGGCTTTCCAGAGAATATGTGGTCCCTGGCATTCCCATCTGGACACTGAAGGCAGGGTTTGCTTGGGCGGATCTTAACAAAGCTGTCCTTTTCAGTGGAGGAGAGGCTATAGATTCATCAGGTGTAGTAATAGACTAGAGATTAAAATTAATTCTTTTACTCAGTGTTTTAACCAAAACTGGTAAGAAGCCAGGTGACAAAGTTTGTGGCTCAGCGAGTGTAGGCCCTCTTCATTTCAGTGTTTCACCTGAATCCTGGATTTGATAGGACATCCATCTCAGGGTATGGTAGCGTCTGTGAAGCCTAGTTTTGAGGTACTGGCACATTGGAAATGCTCCATAGTAGTTACTGGTGATGCTGGTGGGAGGACAGCTATTTAACCCTCAGTTGAGATACTGGCGGTAAGCTCTTCTGAAAGTGTTGTTTGCCAGTCATAGTTTGGGTTGAATAACAATGCTATTTAAATTCTAGGTTACGTTTGTTGGTTTGTTTTTGGCCACATCCTGTGGCATGTGGGATCCTAGCCCTAACCTTGGGTGGAACTCCTGCCCCTGCAGTGAAAGTGCGAGTCCTAAGCACTGAACTTTCAGGGAAGTCCCTCTAGGTTAAGTTTTGTGTTAAACTGGGGGAGTGTGCTGCCTGGATGAACTGGGGACAGTTAGGACAGAGTCTAAGTTGGCAGGGCATCCTCCACCTCTTAGGTCAGCTGGTCCCCTACTGCTTCTGCTCTGACCAGCTCTGGAGTGATGCTTCCCCTCATCCTGTTCTCCCATTTTCTGAAGTTTGGGAAGAAGAGTTAGAGACTCCCAAATAGAGAAATCATTTAGGCTCATTTTCTTTTTTTTATCTTATCTAAAATCTTATATGCAGATTTCCAGCATGGAATTTACTTATTTCTCAAGTTTAGGTGGAAGTACTGCGTTCCATTTAGCTTCCAAAATTTGCATTTTCACTGTCTGTTATCCAAAATATTTAAAATGTTAAGTATAAAGATAAAGTGTAACATGCTTGTTGGACTTTACCACAGTAGTTTGAGGAAATTTTAAAACTTCTGTATTCTTAAAATTGAAAACAAACCTTAAGGATCTTAAGGACACAAGTTAGAGACTGAACAGAAGACTCATGTTTCCAATAGTATGAGCTTATCTATACATTTCTCATTTAAAATTTATATGTAAAAAATTTAGGTGGAGATAAGGGGACCTCTACCTATCAACTGGGTCAAACCTGTCCACTTCCACTGTTTTTTTACTTCCTTTTTACATAGCATAGGTTTTTCTTGCCCTTGTTAAAGATTACTTCTAAATTTTAATGAATTTATTTTTGAACATGAGTGTGTGTGTGCACACACCCACACATGTATACATATTTTAATACTGTACCTCATGAGTTGGTTATTGGGGTGTGCAGGACTGTTTGCCTCTGTGCTACATGACTCCAAGTTGCTTTGCTGTGTGAATTATGCTCTGGTCAGTTCATATCCCCATGCTTTAAGCAGCCAGTCAGTAATCTTGCTGTGGTTAATGTGCCTGCTTCTTGTAGTATTCTGTATCTCTTTATCTCCCAACTTTGTGGTTAAGTGAGCTACGTTAATCTTGCCGCCAGACAGGTTGGATATTGTTTTCCTTTCTTACATCCAGTTTTTATCATATGAGCGGCCTCAGGAACTCTCCTTTCCTTTGGGTGCTATTTTACTAAATTTTCTTTCTCTGCTTTACCATTTCTCTGTTGCCTGCATCTCTTCATTTCTAAGTTGACAAATTTGATGTCCGAGAGAGAGAGGGAAAGAAAGAGGAGAATAAATCCTGGAAGAACTTGTAGAATTTGGTTGCCTCCCTTGCTGTCATCTACATACCTCTCCCCTTCTTAATATGCATTTATATATTTAGATTTTTTTTCCTACTGCCCCCTTGTTGATAGAGGAAATAAGCCCACACAGTAATTCTCTGCCTACCTGAACTTGACACAGGCTCTTCTCTTCACTTTTCTATGTAGCTGTTAACCCTGCTCTGCTCATCCTCTCCCTCCTCCCTCAGCCCCACCTTGTTTTAGATCTCCTGCCCCAGGACTTCAGAGTTCGCCAGTAGCCTGGAACAGGGTAGGTGTCTGAGGGAGAGTCTGCCCTGTTGAGAAGTAGACGTGGATTGTGGTTCAGGCAGATTCCTCATTTCATTGCCAAGTTGGATCGCAATAGGCGATTGAGAAGAAGGAAGAGTGTGTTCAAATATCTCAAATTGAAACTCTGAGAATTTTTTTTTTTTTCTCATTTAGAAGTGATAAAAAAGGTGTTCAGATTCTCTATAACATAATACATATGGGAAAATGGATTGGGAACTCAGCATCCAAGGAAGCTTTTCATTACAAAGCATCTGTAATGTATAATTGGTAGCCTTTTGTTAAGGGGTAGAATTCATTTCTTTATGACAAACTTTTTAATAGGCATGCATTTGTACTTCACACATGGTCAGGCATATTTTTTCCCCATTCTTTCTACTAGGAATTTCCATTTTTCACCCTGACGGCATTTCCTCCTGGATTCCTTGTGCACGTTGGGGGCGTTGTTAGTGCACGCTCTGTGAAGCTTTTGGACCGTATCCACAATCCTGGTATGTTCTCTAAACATTTGTTTTCTGTGTTTCATTTACTTACACTGTGATTATTATTAACACTGATTTTTATAGTTTTTTAAGCTGAATTTATCCAAAAAGAAAAATGACGAAGAAAGTATAAACTAGCACACGTTGCTTTCAAATGTTTGCAGTAATCTTAACTAAAAATAAACTAAGTAGATGTGTATATTTCGGTTACTTTTTTTTTTAATACAAAGCAGATCTTGATTCATTTTTGGCCAAGGTGTATCACTCTGAGGCAGTCCTTAAATCACTTTTGAGTCAGCTGTTTTCTTTGACTCAGGCAAATAACAAAATTTACAACTTGATCATTGTGGCCATTAGCTTAAGAGGTTAGGTTAATTCTTTTCACTGGAATAATTCTTTATGGGTTATTTGAGTAATTTTCTTATTCATAAAAGAAATCTTAGTTTGAAATATATATATTGTGTAGAGAACCTAAAAGTTTTAAAAAAGTAATTATTGTCTTTGGATCCTTGGTTTCTTTCAGTAGCTATTTATTCCATTTAAGCAAACAGGAGAAAATGGCAACTCACTTCTTTAAAACATGAACCTTGATTATAAAAGAGAAAAAAAGCATGCAAGTCCCAGTAATTTCAGACCCGTGGATTAAAAATGCTTTGCTGATTTTTCTAAATCTAAAATAAGCGTGAGAAGTATAGTAGGAACTTTTCCCTATGGAACTTGTTCTTCCATCTCTCATTGACTAGATGCCCAGTAACTTGCTCAAGTCACTTATTATTTTGATGACATACCTTAAACTTGAAGTTATATTAGTATTCTTACCTGGCATGTATGCGAATGTATTTTTGAAAATTGAAATGGTCACTTCCAGTAACCTCTTTGGGGCCTTGTACTGACAGCTATGAAAAAAGAAAAATGCTTTGAAATTATTGTATGCAAAACTCAAATAGTAATTTTGAGGATACAAAGCATTACCGTTCTTTTAGATTTTTAAAAAATTTAATCTGGGCCCCATAGTTTGATGTCATTTGAATTAAAACAGAATGGAATTTTTCTAGACCCTGAATGGAATTGCAGAAAAGCAATACTATTTGGGATTAGTTAAACTCTAACGTTGAGCAAATACATATTTTAAGTACCAGTCTTCTCTTTTTCTTCTCTGGTTTATTATTTTTTCCCCTGTATCTCATTTTTGGGGTCAATTTAAAATCTTTTCTTCGTGCAGTATTTTATGCATTCTGTAGTAATTAAACGGAGAAGGCAATGGCACCCCACTCCAGTACTCTTGCCTGGAAAATCTCATGGATGGAGAGCTTGGAAGGCTGCAGTCCATGGGGTCGCTGAAGGTCGGATGCGACTGAGCGGCTTCATTTTCACTTTTCACTTTCATGCCTTGGAGAAGGAAATGGCAACCCACTCCAGTGTTCTTGCCTTGAGAATCCCAGGGACGGGGGAGCCTGGTGGGCTGCCATCTATGGGGTCCCACAGAGTCAGACACAACTGAAGTGACTTGGCAGCAGCAGCAGGCAAATTTAGACTGATGCCAGTTTTAATGGATTGAGATCTTGAAGACTATGCCAAGTTTCATATCTGTGCATTTAGGAACTTCAGTTATTTGAGAAGCGCAAGGAAATACTGAATTAAGATACCTGACACTAACTGGGTGACCCAAGGCCAGTTATCTGTGTTTCTATGTACCCTCGACTCAAGTATTTTGATAGTTGGCATCCACCCATCGATATAATAGCTCCAAAAATGGCTCTAGGAATATATTCAGTTGTTCGTGATGGAAACATTTAGATTTTATCATTGCTTCCATGTACTCTGAGTAAGCTGTAGAATCTAGGAGAAGAAACAAAGGTTATTTAAACTAAGTTTAAGTAGAGAGCCAAATTTTAAATTGCATTACTGAAAAAAAAAAAACCAAACCTGCTTTTGAGCATTTTCCATACTTGCCAGTTTATTTTTAGTTTTGTTAAGAAATATAAAATTCCAGGCCCAGGGAAGAAAACACAAGTTCTTCCTTCTTATAAAATATGATGTGTATATTGTAACTATAGCGCATCCATTTTCTTTCTCTCCTTCCCTATCAGAATATTTTTTCAGTTTATGTGGAGAAATTCTCAATTACTGATTGTTTATTTTCCAGAAGATTATGGGCATATATAATACATATAAATACTTGTTATAAATGTTGTATTTCAGTTTTGTTTTTCAGTTAGATACAAATCATATTCTAATGGCCCCAATATTGCATTATTTTGATATTATTATCACATTATTTGGATTGTTTTTTATGTATGTATTGTGCCTGAAAAAGGAACATTTGTTTAACATTTTGTTAATCTTCAGGCCCCGTAAATAATTATGTGTGACAAAATTTTAATTTGTTTACAGAAGCTAAATGTCAGAACAAAACTCAGTTAGCATCTACCATAATAAAGATTTATTAATTTTATGATTCTGAGTTACTCTGCCAAAAGAAAATTATGACAGAGGAGATAACACGTGTTAATGTTAAAAGTCCTATATTTGCACTCTCAGATGAATCTTGCAGCTATTTTTTGACTAGTGAATATGGGAAATTTTCATTTCACACTAAGTGTAAAAGGAAAAGCCTTATTTTAAAACGACTACCACCTGCTGACTATTCATTATTATTTTGGAGTTACTTCTTTAGAACTTCCTCTTCTTCAATATTAAACAAACAGGTCATACAATAAGGGAGAGAATGGGATGGTTTTAAAAGGTAATTAATTATCTGAAATAATAATTAGACTTCAGTTAATGTTAGATTACTATAGCATGTTCCTTCTTCTCTATTTCTACTTCTTATTAACTCTGCTGTCTGTGTCTTTCTAGTTCCTGTCAAGTGGTGGTGTCAATTGTGTTCTTACTTGTAGTATTTTTTGTTTTTTTTTCCTACTATTCTGCACCTAAAACTGATCTACTAATTTGCTGTTTTGAACTCAGCCTTTGTCGGAATTATGGGTAACACAAGATCTTACAAACTGCTAGACTGGAATAGTTTCAATTCAGGTATTTTAATGGTCATTCAGTACTACATATGCTGACAAAAATTATGGCAGCTCAGTGAAGTTTTTAGAAATGTTCTCAATTAAATAGGCTTAATGTCAATTCAGTTAATACAGATACATTTTGGAATACATACGTGATAACTTTTGTAATTTCCATGGAGATACAAACATAAACATGTTTTTACTAAAATGAATTAATCAAAACCATAGAAATACCATGAATTATGAATGATTTCTGTTAGGTGATGAACTTTCAGAGTGATAATTTTAAATTATATTTATTACATTTTTGTACAGTTTTTTTCATATCAGGTGAATGATACTAGATTAGCTCTGTCTCTTATACACATCTAAGGGGACCTCTACCTATCAACTGGGTCAAACCTGTCCACTTCCACTGTTTTTTTACTTCCTTTTTACATAGCATAGGTTTTTCTTGCCCTTGTTAAAGATTACTTCTAAATTTTAATGAATTTATTTTTGAACATGAGTGTGTGTGTGCACACACCCACACATGTATACATATTTTAATACTGTACCTCATGAGTTGGTTATTGGGGTGTGCAGGACTGTTTGCCTCTGTGCTACATGACTCCAAGTTGCTTTGCTGTGTGAATTATGCTCTGGTCAGTTCATATCCCCATGCTTTAAGCAGCCAGTCAGTAATCTTGCTGTGGTTAATGTGCCTGCTTCTTGTAGTATTCTGTATCTCTTTATCTCCCANTATTTTTATTATTTTTAATTTTTTAAATTTATTTTAATTGGAGGCTAATTACAATATTGTGGTGGTTTTGCTGTATTTTTATTTATAATTCTAGAAATGTTCTAAAATTTGGTAAGTAGGAGCAGATTTTGTGGGAATTAACAGCTTTCATAAGCTTTCCTCTCTCCCTTTCCAAATAGAATATATTTTTTCTTTTTAAGTAATTTTACATATGAATATAGTTTGTAGCTTTTAAAGAAACTAAGATAGCTTTATAGCTGATAATGTGGTTTAGAGTCAAAGCCAATTAATTTTTCTTTTTGATTAAAAGCATGTTCTCTTAACATAAAAATGTAGATATTTATATTATCTCTATTTTAGAATTAAATAATAGAGTTATTTTGATTCAGTATCAGAAACTGGCATTTTCCTAAAGAACTTTTTTAGTTGTGTCAGAAAGTATTTACAGAAAAACAAAAGCAGAAGCACCAAGAGGCTCAACATTTGAGATGATATCCCATAATCTTTTCAGTATTATAAACTTTTTTTGTTTTTAGGAGTCCAGGAGTAAGTTCTGATGTAAGTAGTGCATGTTTGACTATGAAGTAACTCATGTTCATCATGTGGATTTAACCTAAAGTCAGATCTGATCTGATCTGGTCCAGTAATCTGATCTGGTCCAACCTTTGCAGATTTGGACTGACATCAGTTGGTAAATCTTTGAGGAAATTACCTCTATTTCCTATGTAAGTTTTTGCCAGCATGTATCACATTGGTTAGAGTTAAAGTAATCTCTTGTAATGTCATGCTTTTTATTGGTTTTTTTAATGAGAAATTAAAAATATCCTGCTGGATTCATTTAATAAAATAAGAATATATTTTAGAAAAACATGGGCAGAGTATGGTCATGGGCAGAGAAAAGGCTAGTTATGTAAGAATAGGACATTGAGGCATCATCATTAATAATTTAAGGAGCTGAAAGTTTGTGAGGGCAATGATGTTTAAAATGAGAGATTTAATAGATGATAGAACTGTTTTGGAAAGTGGAAAAGGCAAAAGTTAAATCTTAAAGACACAGTAAAGACTTTGTTCCCTGTAAACAGAATTTAGTGAGGAGGAACATGGTTGAGGAAGCAGTATATCTTGCCATCATTTAAAATAAAATCCAGTAGTAAGTGTAAGAAAGACAAGATGGATATGTTACAGCATATTAAAAGAACATAAAAAATGATGCTTTCAGTTTAATATGCTCATGGTTTTATGTTTTTGATTGAGGGTATTTAGAGTCTTTCTGGTAAGAATTGGTACGTACTTAGAAACCAGGGTTTTTCTGATACTAGTTTCAGAAAAATAGCTTGATAATTCTGCAAAAAAATTATATATTTGGTAAATGTATTCAAATCATTTATATATTTTTCTCTGTAATTAGGGAATATTTAGCCACTCTTGTCCTGTATTACCACAGAAAATCAAAAATTGTAGAAAAGTAGTTGTTGATACAGTTTCTATTAATGCTAGAAATTATTTATCAATACTATATTTCCTGGTCTCTGATACCAGCTATAATATATCATTGACTTCGTAAAAGCCTTTTAAGAAAAAAAGAGGACATGCTAGTCAAACATACTAATTATTCGACATTTTTATTTCAGAAACATTAAAATGTGGAGTGGTATAGGAAAACATTTTATATCACACAATAGTGTTTCATGCAAAACAGTAGACCTTGTGAGCAGTTATTAGAATTTATTTTGTACTATGCAATTTGCTAGATAAGAGATGTGCAAAGGTGCCTGTCCCCCTATTTTTATATTCTAGGAGGATAGAAGAATATGTAAATGGCTTACTGTGTAGTATGGTGTGATGCAGAATTCAGAGTTAAAGAGAAAGTTAGGATTAACTCTGTGTGGCAGGGTACCTTATAGAGGTAGTAATCTTGAGCTCAGTTTTGGATAGTATATGAAGATTCACTTAGATTTATATTTCAGACAGTGTATTTGGAACCATGTTAGTATATTCTTTGAGTCTAGTTCTGAAACTTCAAGCCTTTGCAAAACAGTATCCTAGCCATTACTCATTTGATGAAGTTTATTACATAGCTGATTCATACTTATTGTTTGCTATTAATACAAAATGTCTTAGTTTACCTTGTTTCCCCACCCCCTTTTCTTCTGCTTTGTCGTGTTAGTTTGTGTTAACTACAGTGATAGAAGGTATTTTTATAGAGCAGGAAGAAAGGAACTCAATATTTGAAAATTTCTTCAAATCTCTTACCTTTTATTACCTTGTTTCTTATTTCTTTGGCCTGTTAAAACACTTTGAGAAAGACAAAATGAACTTGCTACTAGGAAGGAGAATGTAACATTTGCAGATCTTGTGTGTGACATGCCAGGGACAGGAGATTCTTCAGAAGACAGAGTAGTCAGATTTGCATTAAATTGCTGCCTACTAGTTCAGAATGAATTTAAAAGCAGCAACACTAGAGAGAGCCCAGTTAGTGGAGTGCAGGAACCCTAGCCAGAAAGTGACCTGGGATCTGATGGTGACAAGAGAGCTAAAGGTTTATGGTGCACTTACTATGTACTCTTCTAAGATTTTATGGTAGTAGGTGATTTAATCCTCAAGCACAGCCCTCACACTGGCGTTCTTCTCATTTTGTACGTGAGCAGTATGAAACAGCCATTTGTCCGAGGTCAAATAGGAAGTGACCGAGCCCCAGTTTGAACCTTACAATTTTGGCTTCAGGGCTTACACTCTTAACCACAAATTTACAAACTGTTTAGAATGTGAAGCCTGCAGGACTTGGTAATTATAGGAGAATGTGGTGAGTGAAACAGGCTCTGTGCAACTTTCAGCTGAGAGAGAGAGAAGGGTAATGATTGTCCCACATGTCTGCAAGTCTTAACATCCCAGGGGGCAAATGATTCCTATCTTTTAGAAACTCAAGTCTGTTTGAAAGTTCAGTTGTAAATAATATTTTGAGTAAATTCTAATAGCCCTAGCTCATTGCTTCTCAAATGGCTGTAATCTTTTTTTCTTCTGAGATTACCACTAGAAGTATTTCTGAATAGGTCACATATAGTTTCTTTCTTAAAACAGTCTCAGTGAGTTGAGGAAAATTTTCTATTCTTTCCTGTGTAGGATGCATGTCAATTTAGATAACGTTTTTAGAAGTGACAAGAAGAAATTTAAAGTAGTTATATAATGTCATTTGAAAAATACTAGTTTGAAGTAGCTTATGAACTTTTAAGTGTTTTTAAGCCCGAGTTAGTAAAGCAAGATGTTTGAATAGCCTTTCTTTTGTTTTTGAGAATATTCTTTGGAAATTTTCTCAATCTTACAATGAATGAACTTCAGCTAATGATAGATTTAGTGGTTTAAATTTAGAAAATGTTACTCTTTTTCTCTTTTTTGTTTTCAGAAATATAGTTAGAAATTTGACTTTATTTTGGAGGCAAAATTAATAGTTAACATCTAAAAATGTAGTTACTACTTTAAAAATATTTAACAAAATATGAGTCAGCTGAGGAAATATTTATATAGAATATACTTATCATTCTGATCATTCAAATTTTTCTCCAGTAGATGTTTGTCAAGTGCCTACCATGTCTTAAGCACAATTCTGGGGATTGGAAATAACCAGGGTTCACCCAGGCAAACCTCCTGTTTACATACTAGTCTAGTCTGTTTCTTATACTACTTTGCTGTGTGTGTGAGAGAGAGAGACAGAGTTAAATGGAGATAGACTTTTTTGGAATTTGAATTCTACTGATGATCTCAGTAGTCATTATTTTTCTACATCTGAGGGACATTCATGAGCAGATGTTCAAAGTAAGCCTAAAGTAGTTAAGCAGCATTTGCTTTTCAGTATTTTAATAAGGTTTTCAGAAAGTAGATACATAGAATTCAAGAATGCATAAATACAGCATGCATGACTTGTGAGCTTTCCTTTATAATGTGACATAAATGTAATATTTAATTTTCTTTCTATATATAATGTAACTGGATATTCATTACTTTTCTACTATCTGTAAAAAAAAGTCATATGGGTAATCTCCTTAAGTGTGAAATTTCACTCTTCATATATATGAAATATATAAAATGTAACTGGATATTCCATTACATTATTATAATGTAACATGTAAATGTAATGTATCATTCTCTGTATAAAATAATGTAACTGGTCACCAGTTACATTATATATATAAAGAATGAAATGTCACAGTCAAGGAGTAAATTACATATTTGACTTTTTTTTTTTAAACAGAAACGGCTGCAGTTTGGTCCAACATGGATTGTATCTGAGCCACCATCCTAGTATTCCAAATTACCACATCTTGAGGTTCACTCTCAGTTGGCGCATTACTTCTTCTATAATGAGATTCTTCTTTTTAGTCTATACTGAATCCCCAAGCAGTCTGAAGTTCTATACTTCCTTGAACTTGGACTCTCTAATCTCTGTTCTATTAGTGGAAATTTATCTTCTTCAAAAGGTTGTTTTGCATTGGACTATGACGTTCAGATATTTGAGAAGGTAGCTTTTTGTGCTGTCCATTAACAAGATACATTGTCCTTTTTCTGAAAATCCTATCTAACATTTTATCTTCTCTTGTTTATTTAAAATATAGATTGAATAACTGTCCATTTCCTTTTTTTTTTCCTTTCAACTCGATTAAAAGGTTCCCAGGGACAGAATTATTCTCTTCTAGACCTATATAAAAATAGAACTACATTTAACTCTTTATGTAGTCAGCATTTCTTAGTTGCAAATGTGTAATTGCCTAAAATCTCAAAGGAATTGACTTTTATAAAGGCATATTATGTTGAGTTGTTCACTTCTTTACTTTTTGAGGGGTAAACTATTACTGTCATTTTAGGAATCATTGCCAGTGTCACCTGTACTTTAGAAACAAGATAAAATACTAAAAAGATGGCAAGATATCAAGCTATGGCCATGCTCTAGACAAGTAATAGAAAAACGAATTAACTGTGGTGTCAATGTAAGTGTGAGGACATTACACTTGTAAGAGGCATCAGTGAAGCATTGATCTAGCACTCAATTCATGCTTGCAATTAAAAGAATATAGTAAAAGATTTGTGATAATTATCTATGTATAGTTCTGACCCTTAGAAGAAAAATACAAAATAGTATGAAATATTTATATAATAAGTAACTTTTCATATCTCCTAAAATGATAATCTTTTTATGATTATCAATAATTGTATAGATTCTTGGGAGGAGCATGGTATTTTAAGTGAAGATATTTTTTCTTCACATCTCTGTTAAGGTTGCAAACGTTAATTTGCAACCCTCACATCTCAGCTGTATATCCTTCAAGTGACCAAATTTGTATCCAGTTTCATATAAGGTGTGTATAGTTGCCAGTAAATTTTTAAGCCAGGTTCTTTGTTTTGCCTTTTATATAAGTATGGTAAATCATCAGTTTTTACTTTTTTGTAGGGTGAATAAAACCGTTCAGATTCACTAATTTATTTCCTGTAAGAAGTATAATTAGCAGTTTTTAAGCTTTAAGATTTCCATTAGCAGGGATTAAACACTGTGATTTTTATTTCTGAATTTTCAGTACTAGTAAGTTAGATTGAATCATGATTGCTACTTGAATATTCTGTGGCTCATCCCTGGCATTAAGTATAAGATAGGCTTTGAAGAGAAGCTTAATTTTTCTGTAGTGTTAAATAAATTGATTTTTCTTAATTGTATCTTAATTAACCCCTAAATTTAATAGCCAAAAAATTCATCCTTTGACTTCTTGCTCACAGTTGTAGGTAATGATTTTAATCCAATTACCGGTTTGTGATGAAGTGCTCCCTACTGTATGCTTGCCTTGCTTTCACCTAGAATCTAGGGCCATTACTTTCTGTAACCATTTCAGTGAGCTGCCATAGTTTTCAGTCTGTACTGTCACCTGATCCAAGCATGCGCCAAAGTTTCCACTGTTTCTGGCTCCTGTCTGCTGAATCTGCTTTGCAAAACCCTTCGTTCTTTGAGCTTTTGCTTTAGCCAAAAACCAAATTTAAGAAAATTCTTTGGAGTGTGGACATAACACCATTTGCTTCCTTAGCCCTCCTGTTATGTAACTCTTTAGCTTTTATTAAACTTGTAAATACTTTATTAACTACAGCAGTGGCATCCCCATGTGCAATTGTGTGGCTCATGTGTCAAAATAAAGGCTGCTTGTGAACTTGTCAGAAGAGTATGAATGCTCTACTTGCGCTGCATTCAGCTTCTTGTTGGTTTTTTGTTTGTTTTTTTAAATCAGCCACTTATTCTTTCATAGTGTTTGGTTTAATTATCTGATTATTTTATGTGTTATACCAAGGTAAGTTTGATGTAGATAAACTTTGTATTCTATGTGGTTACATGTATCTCATAGTAATTATTATTACATACTTTTTCATTTAGGCATGCTGGCCTTTCTAAATAAATAAATCTCGAACTTAAAATAAGTAGCTTCTTCCAAATTTTTCATTAATTTAAAAAAATATAATACTGTTGATTACATCCTGTAAAATTTTTAAAGCAGAAAAACTGCCATGTATTACCATGTAGCAAGATGTAGGCAAACCTAATGTGAGAAAATCTATTTTTATAAAAACGTAGTATATGATTATTAATATAGAGTATGAAGTCAAATAGACATATATGATCCATATGATTTTACTGTATGGAAAATTGGAAGGAAAAATAATCCTCTTTATGAGACTCAGATAAACTTGTATGCAAAAGCAGTCTTAAACATTGAAATTAGGTACAAATGTTTATTATTATGAAGATTATTAACTAACCTGTCACGGGTGAGGGATGTGACTCAGTATGCTTTAATGACGTTAAATACCTGATACATTTTGGAAGTTGACTTTTTGTTCTTTTTAAGAATGGTGCTGTGTGGTTTTTTGTTTTGTTTTGTTTTTTAAACAATTTCAGTTAGCTGTTAAGAGTTCTCTTTAAAGTGTGCTGGAGTAGGAAATTGGAAGGCACACAGGAAACAGCTGCAGCTATCTGGGTCACTAACAACTGCCAGGCTGCCAAATCCATGGAAGATGTGTATAAGAGACAGATATTATTGTAAACTTCCCAGAATGATTTGAAAAGTAAATTGCAGGTTTTACTGTTATGTTTTAGAAAGTAGACTTTTCTTTTTACATAGTTTTTCAGGAAAATAATTTTTTTCTAAGCTGAGATATAGTTCTCTTATTCTTGCTATCTTTTTAGAAAATCATAAGTAATTTGATAGATGGAGCAACTAGTTGAATAATAGTTTGTCTTATGATATAAAATTTCCCTATTAGGAAAAGATGATGTTAATAGAAGTCCAAATTAATCTGGAAACTTGTATGTCCTAAAAAGAGAGAATGGATATGAAAGTCTTTTTGTGCTCTTACTGTCTACATTTCAGCTAGGAATATGAAGAAATTCTTTAACGTAGTAGCATATGTGCAAAATAGGGCCTCCTAATTGTCTCACCCGTTTCTGAATTCGTAATATTGATTGCTAACACCATATTGTAGTATTTTCTATTTCTTTTCCTTCTTTATCTCGTACTTTGATCTTTTCCTCAGTTTCCTGGAGTTTTGTGTTTCTTTCTTCTCTTCTGAAAAAAAGTTTTAGGGTAGCACGGTCTTGGATCTAAGACTTTAACGCAAGAACTGGCTGGCATCATTTGTAGTTCTGGTTTTTATCTCCTCACTTCTTTTTGCTGATCTCCCTGTGGGGGAAACAAAATTCCACCATAGGAATGTGAGCTATAACAAGCCTTTTAACCTTTCTTTACTTTGCTGTCTTCAGTATTTCACTAGTGAGTATGATTCTACTTATTCTACTTATTTTGAAAAACGTATTTGAAAACTGCATATGTACAGAAACTCAGAAGGCTTTTGGATTGTTGGATTTTTAGTCGTAATAGTGCCTTTTTAATATGAAAGATTTACAGTAAGAGCTTAGCATCTTATTTAGAGTTGATCAGGTTTTTTCTTTTCCAAATTTTTCCCAAATGGAATTGGTCACAAAAAAAGAAACAGTTTAGGATATGCTGATTATAGATCGTTTCTGTTTTTAACATCTTTGCGCATGAAAAGTTAACTATATATGCAGCTGCTGTTCATCAGTAGTTTGCAGCTAAATGCAAGTAATTAGAAAGTGTATGTGACAGATGTTCCATCTATAATGCTCCATTGCAAGCAATGTTGGGCTACTTTATAGTAATAAAATGTGATTCTGTGATTCGAAAGCATTTTCTTAATGACAGAGCTATATATGGAGTTTCAGTGTTCTTTCTGAAATTTGTCCTTATGTACATTAACTAGATTCTTCGTACTAATGTTTTCAATGTATTTGCTTTATTCTGAATTGGCCAGTCCCTTTATTTCTTGTCACTTTGCTTCAGGACCCACATCTCTTTAGATGGATGGCTACAGATGGCTTTCTGCTTTCTAACGTTGATAAATCTATGCCTTGCAGAGAACCCAGACTATACTGCATTATTAAAAATTAAGTACCAGGAAATGAAATCAGAATTTAAAATAAATTTATGGATATGACTCAAGGTGCTCACTCAGTGACGTGAGACATAGGAAGTCCTTTTAGTTTAAGATTAGAGTCTGAAAACTCTGGGTCTACCTTTCAAATTGTATCTCATAAAACAGATCCCTATAGATAGCCCTAAAGCAATAAAGCAAATAGAACTAGAGGATTTATTTTCTAGCACCTGAGTTTAAAATGTTAAACTTCTTGAGAAGTAGCACTAAATGAAAATGTTAATAAGCTTTTTGAGAACTCGCATTTTAAAGATGTGAAGTTTGAAAACCTGTTGTAGAATAGTAGTTCTTTGCCTTCCAGCGTATGCGTACTTTAAATATTTCTTGTTCAAATAGACAATGTGCTATTGAGTAGTGAACTGATTTAAAATTTATTTTTCAGATGAACCAGAAACTCGAGATGCATGGTGGGCAGAAATCAGACAAGAAATAAAATCCCATGCCAAAGCATTAGGCTGTCATGCTGTAGTGGGCTACAGTGAATCAACTAGCATCTGGTAAATGATAATAACAACTTGATTTTCTAGATGCTGTAGTTTGCAGATTGTCATCTGAAAGGGGAAAAGCTTTAGGCAGATACGGAGAAAAGAAGAAAAGTGGATTAATCCAGTTAGCATGGGCTTTTTTAGAATACATCAGGAGGAGGTTCATATGCTATCTTTACTGCTTAATTTTAATGTGAAACTTCAGGAAAATTGCTCTAGTCCTCCAAGCCTCAGTTTATACATTGGAAACAATAACTACCTATCAGTTAAGGTTATTGAGGCATTAAATGAGAATATAATACTGGCACACAGCAAGTGTTAACTCCAGGCCTACTTTACTCCAGTTTGTGACTCCACCAGCTCCTTCCTCTGGGATTTTGAAACCCTTAATCTATTGTAAATGAACCGCCATGTGTCTTTCAAGGTCATTTGTAAACTCTTCTGCCTTTATTAATGAACTATAACTTAACTTTTTCCCACCAACAAATCTCCCTAATGCCACCCAGTTAGCAAGGAACTTCCATACTCAGTTCTCAATTTCTTTTTCTCCTGTCTTTCATCTGGACAACCTCTTCCCCATTTAAGTCCACGCCAATCCACTGTTCAGGATTTTCTACCTCCAAAACTTTTTTCTGCTCTTCTTTTTCCTGCTTGTCTCCTCCAGTTAAACACAATTATCTCCCTTCTAACAGCCTGTCATTGTGCTTTCTCATTCTCAAGTCCTCTATCCTCAGTTGAGTTTCAACCTTATTTTGACTTCATTATCACATGAAACTATTCCTCTTTAAAAATTTGAAACCATAAAATTTCACTCTTGGATCACAACCTGATATTTTCCTCCCCATTCCATTTGCTTATTTATTTCTGGTTTATTTTGGCCCTTCTCTTAATCAAGAGTTTTCCCAGTTCCTTACTTAGGTTCTGATTTTATGCTGTCTGCCATCCTTGAACCCTACTTTCCACTCCTTCAGAAGTTGGTAATAGATGTCATCTAGACACTGTTTGATCTTATGCTGTCTAATTTTTCCACCTTCTGTTGGGTAATTCTTAACTGCCAGCTATTACATGGATAACTTTCTTGCAGTGGTGCTGATCATTTTTGTTGGAGAAAAAATGATTAGACTGTAATAAATGAGGATGTTACAGAGCCATGCTGTTTCATTCTCTAAGGATCCTTTTTTTTTTCTTTGCAGACCATATATTATACTCTTTTAAAAAAACAACTTTATTGATGTATAATAGGCATATAATCTCACATGTTTAAAGTGCATTACTTTGAAAAGTTCTAACATAACTTTTATGTGAAACCATAAAAGTCATGAAACTATTAGCATCAGTCATGAAACCATGAAACCATTAGTGTCAAGACAGTCAACACATATATCACCCCCAAAGCTTCTCTATATTCCTTTGTACTCTTTCCCTTCAGTCCCTTCTCATCCCACCCCTGTCATAGGATATACTGCTGTTCTGCTTTCTATCACTAGAATAAGTTTCACTTTCACAGAATTTTATGTAAATAGAATCTTAACATTATGCACTCCTTTTTGTTTAATTAATTTCACTCAGCATGTTTAAGTTGAGATTAAATTGAGTGTCATCCCTGTAACAGTTAGCAAGACCCTGTTGCTTTTCATTGCTGAGTAGTACTCCTTTGTATATGTTATACTCTTGAACTGCTCTGTTCTCATAGTAGCTGTTCTACTTCTGTTAACCTACTAACCTTGTTAGGCTTATCCTACCTTTCCCCAGTAGACAATCTTGCTCTATTTGTGGATTTATTTTCATATACTTTCAGCTTTTAGGGGTATAGTTTTAGAAGACATAGTTCTTACCATCAGATTCACATTCTCCTGGAGAATAATGATAAGCATAATACATTTTATGGTAGAGATATCCCAGGATATCTTAGGATCCTAGAGGGCTATAGGTTAGGAGGATTGGAAGAAAGTTTTACTGAAGTAACTGAAGCTTGAACTGTATCTTGAGAGATGAGTTATATCAATGAAGAGAAAAGGCATAAGGAAGGTTTTCAGGGTGAAAAGAATACCATGTGGAGAAGGCCAGAGGTGTGGATTCAGTTGCTGGAGATAAGTCAGAGATGCAGGAGTCTACAGAAATGAGTCCAATTCATTTACTTAGAAGTTTGCATTCACCTGATGTAAGCTTCTGTTTTCCCTGGAGACCTCAGAAAATCTTTGTATTTAAATCCTGTCTTTACTAGTTTTTTCTGTTCTAACCCGTCCTACTTACTATTACTGGATTTAGTTCCCTGCAGTGCACACCTTGAAATGCACACCTGCTCTAGTAGCTCTTTGATTCAGCGCCTTCTGTGGCTTTGTGTTTTTTTTTTATATTCTCAGTGTGCATTTAACCATTAGAAGCCTGGCCTCTTGGAGATCATTTCTTTTACGGCCTTGCTTCTTGTCCATTTACTTTGTTTCAAGTGTATTGTCCCTAGGTTGCTACTTTTCCCATTAGCTTTGAGTGATCTCATTCATAAATTCAATAATTATGTTGATTGTTTTTTGGCTTTCAGGTTGGATAATATGTAATAAAGAGTTTCAGATAATTCTTTGGAAAATCGGTTTTTATCATATATATAATATGATGTAGCTTAAGCTCTGTCTAGTATACTTTGGATGTTTGTGTCAGTTGTCTTTTTATTATTAAGTTTAAATTAAGCTAAAGCAATATAGATATTTACATAGTTGTGCTTTTAGAATAATTTTAATAAAATTCAATATTCATTTAAAGAGTATTTTATTACAGTTTAGTGGGCTATTGCTGGATTCAGCAATATAGTTTGTTACTACCATTATTTTGAAACATTCCAGTCTTTATAAGCTTTGCCATATTTTAAAGGAATTGTCACTAATACTATATCTTTTACAATTTTTAAGTGACAAAGAATACTCTTTGTCTTCATTTTAATAATGTTACTTCTAGCCTAGATTTAGGAGGTAATCCTGTGGTAATAATATTTAGTAAAGTCTATCTTAAATTTAAAATTGCCACCTTGGTAATGACTTTGATATTTAACATTTTCCAAAGTTAGACTGCCTGAAAATATTAACTTGGTTATTTTTTTTTTTTTTTCTTTTGTAGTGAAGAGGTCTGTATTTTATCTGCATCCGGCACGGCAGCTGTACTGAACCCTAGATTTTTGCAGGATGGCACCGTGGAGGGCTGTTTGGAACAGAGGTTGTCACGACAGCATGGCTTATTTTCCTTAAGGGTAGAGAAGGGAGAGTTTGACTTTCTTCTTCTCAGAGCTGGGATAATCCTTCTCTATGAGGGTGGGTTACACGGGTGCGGTGTAGAAATCAGGACCAGGCACTTGACTGATTTTTACCTAATCCATAGCAACACCATAGCAACAAAGAAGTATTGGGTTCTGCACTGCATGACGCACGTTGTTATTTCTAATGTCTCAGTAAATGGCACATATGATTACCAATTGAAGAATTTCAGGTATACATTTTTGTGTTTGCTACAATGTAGAAATAATTTCTTTAGAGTTTTCTCTTCCTTTATTTTCCTTTTGTCTTACTTCCAAAATAGGGAAAGGTCATGAAACAATTTCCATAAAGAAAATTCCTAATTTACAAAACAGACACTATGTTGTACGAAAATTATATATAAAAGCTTCAATTATGTATAAAAACCTTGTGAAATATGACTTAAAGATATGTGAAAGAGAAAGTAAAAGTGAAAGCATTAGGTAAAACGAGACTGCTTTTTGGTTTATTTGATTATTGGTTCCTTTAATCTGTTAGTGTCCATAAATAAAAAGATGAGGTTGTCAACTATATATACAGAAAGCTGTAAGTATGATACCAGAGCTTGCCTGAATAATATAAATCTTAAATACTTCTTACCTAACACTATGCATATTTTTGCCCAGTATTAATGTATAGTATATATTAGGGAAGAAAGCAAAAAAAAAAAAACAAAACTATATGTTATCAAATTTAGTATAAATTTGCAAGTCTCTGTAGGCAAGAAAGATATGTTATGAAGACCTTGGTCAGTTTCTTCTTTTGTCAGTATTAAACATGGATTTTGACCATAATATGTTTCAGAGCTTTAAAAGTCATGGTAAATAATAGGAAAGTGAAGGTTGGACATTTTGAAGTATACTAAACAATTGGAATATTCTGTTGAGAAAACTGACTTTGCCAGTGAGTTGTCCCAGTGCTGCCATATAGTTCTTGCTTATGTCGGTAGCTTCCATTCTTTAGTAGGTAGAAGCCTAATTTAACAAACAGCCTTTCTTATGCAGTTTGGTTGTTTCCGTATTATGGCTTGGATGGACACATGAAATTGTTAGCACTTACTAAAGAAAATTTGAAAAAATGTAGGACAGTAGAAGGAAGAAAAAAATTCCCTAGGATATCAGTATTTAGAGATTATCCATTTTGTACATTTCATATTTCAAATGTTTTCATACTTTCTTTGCATTTCTTCTTCTCTGGGATGGTTTTGATCACCACCTCCTGTACAGTATTATGAACCTCCATCCATAGTTCTTCAGGCACTCTATCAGATCTAATTCCTTAACACTGTTTGTCACTTCCACTGCATAATTGTAAGGGATTTGATTTAATCATACGTAAATGGTCTAGTGGTTTTCCCTACTTTCTTCAATTTAAGTCTGAATTTTGCAATAAGAAGTTCATGACTAGAACCACAGTCAGCTCCTGCTCTTGTTTTTGCTGAGTGTATAGAGCTTTTCCACCTTCAGCTGCAAAAATCTGACTTTGATGTTGACCATCTGATGATGTTCACGAGTAGAGCAGTCTTTTGTGTTGTTGGAAGAGGGTGTTTGCCATGACAAATGCGTTCTCTTGGCAAAACTCTTTTAGCCTTTGCCCTGCTTCATTTTGTACTCTTAAGGCCAAACTTGCCTGTTACTACAGGTATTTCATGACTTCCTACTTTTGCATTACAGTCCCCTATGATGAAAAGGACATCTTTTTTGGTGTTAGTTCTAGAAGGTCTTGTAGGTCTTCACAGAACCGTTCAGCTTCTTTAGCATAAGTGGTTGGGGCCTAGATTTGGATTACTGTGCTATTGAATGGTTTGTCTTGGAAATAAACAGAGGTCATTCTGTCATTTGTGATATTGTACCGAAGTACTGCATTTCGGACTCTTTTGTTGTCTGTGAGGGCTACTCCATTTCTTCTAAGGGATTCTTGCCCACTAGTAGTTATAATAGATATAATGTAGATATAATTGTAGATACAATGGTCATCTGAATTAAATTCGCCCATTCCAGTTCATTTTAGTTCACTGATTCCTGAAATGTCGATGATCACTCTTGCCATCTCCTGTTTGAATACTTCCAATTAACCTTGATTCGTGGACCTAACATTCCGGGTTATGAATGTTTTCTATAAGTATTGTACTTTACAGCATCGGACTTTACATCCATCACCAGTCACAAAATGCAAAAAGGCAACATGGTTGTCTGGGAAGCCTTACAAATAGCTGAGCAAAGAAGAGAAGTGAAAGGCAAAGGAGTAAAGGAAAGACATATCCATCTGAATGCAGAAGTCCAAAAAATAGCAAGGAGAGATAAAAAAGCCTTCCTCAGCGATCAGTGCAAAGAAATAGAGGAAAACAATAGAATGGGAAAGACTAGAGATCTCTTTAAGAAAATTAGAGACACCAAGGGAACATTTCATGCAAAGATGGGCACAATAAAGGAAAGAAATGGTCTGGACCTAACAGAAGCAGAAGATATTAAGAAGAGGTGGCAAGAATACACAGAAGAACCATATAAAAAAGATCTTAATGACTTAGATAACCACCGTGGTGTGATCATTCATGTAGAGCCAGACATCCTGGAATGTGAAGTCAAGTGGGCCTTGGAAGCATCACTACGAACAAAGCTAGTGGAGATGATGGAATTCCAGCTGAGCTATTTCAAATCCTAAAAGATGATGCTGTGAAAGTGCTGCACTCAATATGCCAGCAAATTTGGAAAACAGCAGTGGCCACAGGACTGGCAAAGGTCAATTTTCTTTCCAATCCTAAAGAAAGGCAATGCCAAAGAATGTTCAAAGTACTGCACAATTGCACTCATCTCACACACTAGCAAAGTAATGCTCAAAATTCTCCAAGCTAGGTTCAACATTACATGAACCATGAACTTCCAGATGTTCAAGCTGAATTTAGAAAAGGCAGAGGAACCAGAGACCAAATTACCGACATCCACTGAGTCATAGAAAAAGCAAGAGAATTCCAGAAAAAATCTGTTTCATTGACTACGCCAAAGCCTTTGACTGTGTAGATCACAACAAATTGTGGAAAATTCTTAAAGAGATGGAAATACCAGACAACCTTACCTGCCTCCTGAGAAATCTGTGTGTAGGTCAAGAAGCAACAGTTAGAACTGGACATGGAACCAGAAACAATTCAGTCGCTCAGTCGTGTCCGACTCTTTGTGACCCATGAATCGCAGCACGCCAGGCCTCCCTGTCCATCACCAACTCCTGGAGTTCACTCAGACTCATGTCCATCGAGTCAGTGATGCCATCCAGCCATCTCATCCTCTATCGTCCCCTTCTCCTCCTGCCCCCAATCCCTCCCAGCATCAGAGTCTTTTCCAATGAGTCAACTCTTCGCATGAGGTGGCCAAAGTACTGGAGTTTCAGCTTTAGCATCATTCCCTCCAAAGAAATCCCAGGACTGATCTCCTTCAGAATGGACTGGTTGGATCTCCTTGCAGTCCAAGGGACTCTCAAGAGTCTTCTCCAACACCACAGTTCAAAAGCATCAATTCTTTGATGCTCAGCTTTCTTCACAGTCCAACTCTCACATCCATACATGACCACAGGAAAAACCATAGCCTTGACTAGGCGGACCTTAGTCGGCAAAGTAATGTCTCTGCTTTTGAATATGCTATCTAGATTGGTCATAACTTTTCTTCCAAGGAATAAGTGTCTTTTAATATCATGGCTGCAATCACCATCTGCAATGATTTTGGACTGGTTCCAAATAGAGAAAGGAGTACATCAAGGCTATATATTGTTACCCTGCTTATTTAACTTATATGCAGAGTACATCATGCAAAATGCCAGACTGGGTTAAGCACAAGCTGAAATCAAGATTGCCGGGAGAAACATCAGTAACCTCAGATATGCAGATGACACCACCATTATGGCAGAAAGTAGCGAGGAACTAAAGAGCCTCTTGATGAAGTGAAAGGAGAGTAAAAAAACTGGCTTAAAACTCAGCATTCAGAAAACTAAGATCATGGCATCTGGTCCCATCACTTCATCGCAAATAGATGGGGAAACAATGGAAACAGTGACAGACTTTTTTTTTTCTTGGGCCTCAAAATCACTGCAGATGGTGACTGCAGCCATGAAATTAAAAAATGCTTGCTCCTTGGAAGAAAAGTTATTACCATCCTAGACAACATAGTAAAAAGCTGAGACATTACTTTGCTGTCTAGTCAAAAGCATGGTTTTCCAGTAGTCATGTATGGATGTGAGAGGTGGACCATAAAGGAAGCTGAATGCCAAAGGATTGATGCTTTTAAACTGTGATGTTGGAGAAGACTCTTGATATTTCCTTGTACAGTAAGGAGATCAAACCAGTCAATCCTAAAGGAGATCAAACCTGAATATTCATTGGAAGGACTGATACTAAAGCTGAAGCTCCAATAACTGACTCATTGGAAAAGACCCTGATGCTAGGAAAGACTGAAGGCGGGAGGAGAAGGGAACGACAGAGGATGAGATGGTTGGATGGCATCACCAACTTGATGGACAGGAGTTTGAGCAAGCTCTGGCAGTTGGTGATGGACTGGGAAGCCTCATGTCATTGCAGTCCATGGGGTCGCAAAGAGACACAACTGAGTGACTGAACTGAACTGAACATTTTAGCACTTTTATTCTTTATGTTTTATGATGTTATACCACCTGTGTTCAAATTTCTGGGAGTTATTTGGTTAAAAATTGTCCCAATTTTCATCTTTCTGTGTCTGCCTTGTACCACATGAGCTTTGGATTCAAACAAACTGACATTAAAATCTGATGTCTGCTACTTAATACTTTATGTGACTGAGCAAATTACTTAGCATCTCAGCTGGGTTTCAGGCCAAGTGAAACTAGGTTTTGTTTCCCTGTGCTTGGCGTTATTTTGAAGGGGGTGTTCATGTAACTATAGTTTTCTTAATCTTTAAAAAAGTAGAACCTTTCTGAGTAGATACTGATGTTCCAGTTTTATAGAGGAGACTCTCAGGTTAAATGACTTGCTCAGGCTCACAGCTCTGCTCATATCTGTTTCCTCTTACTTCTAATAAGCCAGAATGCCATCCCAACAGTAAAAGAATAATATCTGGGAAGGAACTTAATTTAATTTAGAGGCTTACTGAGAAAATTCTGTAAAATAATGTATACAAAGAATCTATGCAAAGCCTGATTCCTGGGAAATACAGTAACTTGTAAACTTTTAGATGAAACAGAATTGAGAACCCACATCTTTTCAGTGCCATGGGTGTGACTGTGTGAAATCCTGCTGTTCTCCATGGAGTTTCTCTCTTCCCTTCCTATTCTCCTGATTTCTTCAGATTTAATGACTGAAAAAAGACTTAATCATTCTAAAGTGATTTCACAAACAGCCTATTACAGTAGACATTTTACACTGAATGGGAAGGTTGTGGGTTGTTCTTTTGTGGTTCATGTATGATGGATGTTCATTTCTGAAGCACAGGTGTTTTGGTTTCTCTGAAAGGCTACAACAGACATTAGAAATTAGAAACTTTAGAGTGTGCCTAGCTTTGACTTTTTTTCCCTCTTAAATACATTTGTTTCTAATTGTAGCTTTTTTTCAAATTGGTTAAGTTTTTTCCCTTAGGAATTATTTTCTGATTTTATGTATTACCTTTTCAGATAATAAAAGCATATCACTCTTATTATCTAGCCATTTTTAAAAATATTTAATTTTAATTGATTGATGATTGGTTTGCAATATTGGTTTGATTTCTGTCATACATCAACCATTCATTTTTATGTTGTATCCTAAAGGAGAAACCATTGGAATAATAGTGGTTTTTGTCAGGTCATCAAACATAAGAATTGAGGGAAGGGATATATGTATACCAATGGCTGATTCATGTTGAGGTTTGACAGAAAACAACAAAATTCTGTAAAGCAATTATCCTTCAATTAAAAAATAAAAACATAATTGATAGAAAATGCCTCTCTACTTGTATAAGCCTCTTGTTCCATAACAGAGTGTGTGGTTCTGATTTCCTGTTTTTTCTTATCAATCATAGTGATACCTATTATGGTCAAAGTTATGATTCAGTTTGTACACAAGTACTGTATAGATAATATTTGTTTTTGGAAAAATGCATAGAATTTTCAAGAATGCCTTTTTTCCCCTTAATGTATCCATATAGGCTAGAAGAAAATTTGCCTGTAGGCTGTGGATTTTGCCATATACCATATGATGAACTGAATATGCCGTTTCCAGCTCATCTCACATACTGCAATAACTGCAGGAAACAAAAAGTTCCTGATGTTCTCTTCACAACCATAGACCTCCCAGTGGATGCAACTGTTATTGGAAAAGGTTGTCTCATTCAAGCAAGGTATGTTTTTGGAGACAGTACTTGGGGTCCTTGAAGGAATATAGAGTATGAAGTCAAATAGACATATATGATCCATATGATTTTACTGTATGGAAAATTGGAAGGAAAAATAATCCTCTTTATGAGACTCAGATAAACTTGTATGCAAAAGCAGTCTTAAACATTGAAATTAGGTACAAATGTTTATTATTATGAAGATTATTAACTAACCTGTCACAGGTGAGGGATGTGACTCAGTATGCTTTAATGACGTTAAATACCTGATACATTTTGGAAGTTGACTTTTTGTTCTTTTTAAGAATGGTGCTGTGTGGTTTTTTGTTTTGTTTTGTTTTTTAAACAATTTCAGTTAGCTGTTAAGAGTTCTCTTTAAAGTGTGCTGGAGTAGGAAATTGGAAGGCACACAGGAAACAGCTGCAGCTATCTGGGTCACTAACAACTGCCAGGCTGCCAAATCCATGGAGCATTTCTGTCCTCATTTTACTGAAGGTCTCAGCAATAATCACACAGCTGATCATTTTCTCCTTGAAATTCGTGACTTCACAATGCCACACGTCCTCTTTTTTCCTTCCTTTATATGTAGGCTTCATCCCTCCTCATTTCTTGTTCCTTGAGAGCCATGAATTCAGACTCTCTTCTCAATGCTCTCTCGCTAGTTGAAGTCCTCAACTCCTATATATCTGTATTCTGTCTGTAACTCTAGGACTCCTAAATTTATAGCTCTAGTTCAGAACTTTCTTCTGAGTTTCAGACCCATATATTTTGCTGTCTACTTTACACCCCACTTTCATAAGCATCTAATACTTGTTACATATTGAACTGCTGATTTTATCCATTTCTTTCATACTGGTTTTTCCTGTTTTCATAAATGATACTTGCTCTATTCAGTTCTTCATTGCAAATATTGTATTCTTAGACATTGTTTTCTTTCCTAACCTCCCCACATCAGAGTTATTTCAAAGGCATGTTACATTTTCTTCTAAAATATATTTCTAATCTATTTCCTTTTTGCTTTCATTCCCTCTTGCATCTTCAGTTCAGTTCAGTTCAGTCGCTCAGTCGTGTCCGACTCTCAGCAACCCCATGAATTGCAGCACGCCAGGCCTCCCTCCTTCTTAGACCTTCCATTTAAAATTGTTTTTCTTTGACCTGAGTTATCTCCTTGACTATTTTTTTGATGGATCTATTGATGGTAAACTATTTTTACGTGTCTGAAAATGAGCCTACTTTATCTTTAAACAGTATCTTTGGCTAGCAGTTATTTTCTTTAAGCACATTGAAGATACTCTTCCACTGCCTTCTGGCCTTCATTGCAACTGTTGAGAAATAACCTATTAGTCTACCTGTTCCTCCTTTGAAGTTTGTCTATTTTTTTCCCCTCAGGCTGTGTACAAGCTATTTTATTTGTCTTCAGTTTTCTTCAGTTTCCCTGTAGAGTGTTAGGTATGGAGTTCTCTTTATCCTAATTGTTATACCTTGGACATCTTGAATTTATAGAATGTTATCTTTCATGTGTTTAAAAAAATTTTAGGTTAGTTCTGTGACTCATCTGTTCTCTTGTCTTGATATTCCAATTAAAGTATGTGAGACTTTTTCTGACCACCTCTTCTATGTCTGTTACTTTCTTATCTATATTTTTAATCTTTTTATTTCTTTATGTTATATTTTGGATATTTTCTTATCTTTCAGTTCTTTAGTTTTGTCTTCAGCTGTCTTTAATATGCTGTTATGCCTAATAATTGGATTTAAAATTTTTGATTTTTTATTTCCAGAAGTTGTATTTTATTCTTTTTCAAATCTGATACCACTTACTATAGTCTGTGTTTAATTCTGTAACTGATGATTTTAATATCTAAAACATTTTTTTTCTGTTGTTTCTGCTGGTTATTGTTCATTGTGTTTTACTTGCTTTGGCAAATATTGTAAAAAGTCCTGTGTGCCCTTCACCTAGCTTCCCCGATTGGTGACATCTTACACAGCTGTAGTAGGGTATCAGCTAGGATATTGACACTGTTATAATGGTTTTAACTATGCTCCAGACCTGAATCAGTTTTACATTTTTAATACTTGCATTCATTTAAGTATTTGTGTGTGTGTGTATATATATATGTCTATGCAGTTTTATCCAACAAATAGATTGTGTAAACCACCGTTATAGTCAAGATACACAGCTGTTCACCACCACAAAAGAACTTCCTTATGCTACCCACTTATATTTATACCCTGTATTGCCCCTTGTCCTGGTCCTGTGATGCTTTTAGGAAGATTTTTAAAAGTATATAGTTTATCCAGTTTTTTTTTTTTTTCTTGTTTTAGGTAATCTTCAACAGTTCGCTGAGTATGGCCCTTAGACCAGTAGCATCACCTGGGGGAATGTATAGAAATGCAAATTGAGGCTCTGTGCCGGAACTGTTGACTCGGAAACCCTAGGGATGGAGCCCAGCAGTTGTTTTTTAACAAGCCCTCCAGGTGGTTCTGATGCAAGCCTGCATTTGAAAACTGCTGGCCTGAGCAGCCTGGCTTAACAGTTTGGGGATCTTCTCTTCATCTTTTCAGTCAACTTTTTAGTCCAAGCTTTTGTTGTCTTGTCATCTAAGTTGTTCTTGTTCACCAGTCCCACATCAGTTTTCTTTGCACCATTCTCTGTGTAGCAGTATAAATGATGTCCTAAAATATACATTAGATCATGTTACTTCTTAAAACCTATCTGGCGTTCCAATTGCTGGTAGAATAAAATCAAACTCCTCACCATGACCAATCCTGACATAGTCATGCCCATGCTTAACTGCATCCTCCTCTGTGCTGCCCTCAGCCTTGCTCACTTCACTGGAGCTACAATGGTCTCCTTTTGGTTCTTGTAATATGCCAGCTTCATTCCATCATTGTCTTTCTCCAGCAGTCCCAATTCCATCTTGTCTTTAAGATCCTGGCTCAGGTGTTATCTCTGCTCTGAGGCCTTCTGTCCAGTTATTCTTTCTTCACCTGGTTTATTTTCTGCACACACCTGATTCTTAAGTGTCGTCTGTAGTTGCTTTGTTTCTTTACCTTTTTTTATTACTCCTCCCCTGGAATACAGTCAGGAGCAGGGTCTCCATGTTTTATTCATTGCTCACCACCAAGAACAGTACCTGGCACATGGTAGATACTCAAGTTTTATATTCTTTTAATGAGTAAATTAACTTTTTTTCTCTATTGTCCACCCATTATATGATCATATGGAGTTGTGAAATCTTTACCTTTTTTTATTACTCCTCCCCTGGAATACAGTCAGGAGCAGGGTCTCCATGTTTTATTCATTGCTCACCACCAAGAACAGTACCTGGCACATGGTAGATACTCAAGTTTTATATTCTTTTAATGAGTAAATTAACTTTTTTTCTCTATTGTCCACCCATTATATGATCATATGGAGTTATGAAACCTAAGATTTAAAACTATATTCTCTGATGATTTTGATTACTATTTGTTTCATTTCTAGAGATTTTGAGATTTTTTTTTTTCCTTTTGTTTATCAAAATGGGACTTTTAGCAAGTGTGTACGGTGAAAAAATGGCAGAAAGGATTATTGATAAAACATAATAAGCCCATCTGAAGCAAGTAAATGTTTTTCATCAAGCACATTTTTAGGAAGTTTTAAAAATTGAATATTGCTTAAGATGGTATCAGGAACACTGTCCCCTGACTACATTATTTTCCTTAATAGATTGTGTCGCTTAAAAAAGAAGGCACAGGCAGAAGCAAATGCCACAGCCATCAGTAATCTCTTGCCATTTATGGAATATGAAGTGCATACTCAGCTAATGAATAAACTAAAACTCAAAGCAATGAATGCTTTATTTGGACTGAGAATTCAGATCACAGTGGGCGAAAATATGTTGATGGGCTTAGCGGTAAGTTTCAAGATGTTTTGTTTTTGTTTTGTGATTCATGTAGTTGTAGATTCTGTTTTATGTGATTCAAAGAGTCTTTTAAGAAGACTTAGCTAAAAAATGGGCATTAAGACTTCTAAAGGCTAGGGACATTATAAGAAGAAAAGAAATCCAGTGATAGACTTTCAAATACTTTTATATTTCTTTATGAAATTATTATTTGAAATTAAATTAATAAACTATTATATAAATTTATATTTATGTTATTCTATTTTTGTATTCAGATTATAATTCTTATGGTCACATTTCTAAGAATTACCATGTAGACCTTATTTTGTAAGTTGGCCACCATTGTCTGGACTTTATTATTGTTTATACATTGCTAACATAGGGTTTTTCCTTCTTAGCATTGTTAACATTCCTGCCTTAAATACTGCCTTTTCTGATTCTTACTGATCTTTTCTTCTTGATCACTAGGGACACTCATTGTAACTGTTGGAGACTTTTTTAGTCTGTACACCTGAATCTCAAGGTCCCAAGAGTAGCTTTCACAATAGGTAATCTCTGATGAGTGTCTCCGGGTATGTGGCACTGCACTGCTCTGGAAGGAATGGACATTATCTTAACTTTACAAGAGAAGACAGATGCCATAATAGATTGAGACTTGTCCAAAGTGATATGGTTGCACATACCAGAACTCAGTTTCAAATGCAGGCCTGTCTAGTTCCAGAGTTTGTGTTCTCAGCTATGCTGGGTTGTTGCCTCATTAGTGAATACAGTTAAAAAAGTGTTAAGAGATGGTGCTGTAAGGCGTCATATGGTGCAGAGGGCATTCTAAGTTCGAGCATCGGAGACTGGGTTGTGGGTCCAGTCATGGACATGCGAACAAACCAGGAGAAAGAGCTTCTGGGGACCAGACTTCATAGATCACCACACGCATTCCAGGATGGACTTTAACAAAATTGGCAGTCACTTAAAAATTTTAGTAACTTACAATTTATGCAACTATCCAGAGTTAAAAGAATTGTCTTCTCTTTTCTCCATTCTACTCCTTTGACGTTAACAATTTGCTGTGTGTACTTTTATACATTTTTTTGCTTTCTTTCCTTACAGAAACATATTTAAACATAAAGCACATATATGTGTGTGTTTTATCTTGTTTTGTATTTCCCCTAATAGGTTTTCAGTACTAATGACATGCAGTACTATTGCAAAGTCAAAATTTTATTTAATTAAATATTTAAAATAAATCTGTATCAGATTTTCTTTCTTGGTGATTATGAAGTTAGGATGATATAGTGGAAAGTTCTTGGTTTTAAGAGTTTAAAACACATTCACATCTCTTCTCCACATTTATTGATGTGATCTTGAGTAAGCTTCCTATCCTTTCTGAACTCCAGTTTCTTTACTTGCTTTGCATAAGTTTCCTTTTTACTTTTGCCACTTTAAAGATAAACTTTACTCATTCATTAAATACTTACTTATTACAATTTTCAATCATATTTTCCTGAGCTGTTTTTTTCTGTGCACATTATTTTTTACAGTCATGAGGAAAAACTTTAAAGTCCAGTTGTGTATGCAGAGCCAAGGAAATTGTCCTTTCGCTACTGTGTCTGACCTACCCAAGGTTCTCACTGGAAGTAACCAACCCCTGTGCTACCAGTTCTGTTTTTCTGTGTTCTTTTACATATGTCCTGTGCAAACACTGGTGCTAATTATCTTTTTCCTACAGGACAAGGACCATATTTCTAAATATGAATACTGAAGGACTGTTATGATTTAGATGTTTTTTTTTCTCATTATTCCCCCATTATTTTTACCAGTCGGCCACTGGTGTGTATTTAGCAGCCTTACCAACGCCTGGTGGTATTCAGATTGCTGGAAAGACTCCTAATGATGGCTCATACGAGCAGCACATATCTCATATGCAGAAGAAGATAAATGACACGATTGCCAAGAATAAAGAGTTGTATGAAATCAATCCTCCGGTAAGTGAAATAAATCTCCATTGTGAATGCATAAGTTATTGTTTACATGTTAGTGTATTTCTAGGTTCTTTTAAGGATTTTTTTCTACACTGTCTAAATTTGCTGTCCCTATTACTCATTCTTTCTCCTTCCTTTACATCCAAGCTCAAATGTCTTATTTTTCAGGGAAGCCAACTCTGAACACCCTATTTAAAAAACGGTAACTCTCCCATCAATTTTTGGTACTTTGCATCTCCCTTCAGTGTTTTATTGTTTTCCGTTTCTCTTATTTCTGTGTGTCTTTATGTGTGAGGTATGTTTTTGTGTATTGCTTGATACTCCTGGGCTTCTCTGATAGTTCAGTTGGTAAAGAATCTGCCTGCAATGCAGGAGACCCCGGTTTAAATCAGGAAGATCTGCTGCAGAAGGGCTAGGCTATCTCCAATACTCTTGGGCCTCCCTGGTGGCTCAGCTGATAAAGAATCTGCCTGCAGTGTGGGAGACCTGGGTTCAATCCTGGGTTGGGAAGATCCTCTGGAGAAGGGAAAAGCTACCCATTCCAGTATTCTGGCCTAGAGAAGTCCAAGGATTGTGTAGTTCATGGGGTCACAAAGAGCTGGACACGACTGAGTGACTTTCACTTACTTGCCTTGATGCTCGCAGTAGAATGAAGCTGCATCAGGGCTGTATTCCTAATGGTTTGATCAGTTCCACCTAGTAGTAGCCTCCTGATAGATAAGTCCTTGTTGAGTAACCAAATAAATGGTTTAAATTTTTCTTTATTTAGTATAAAGAAAGATTGCTTATCTATGGCAGAAATACTAAAAAATGCAGGGTCTTGTCTTTCTCATTTTGTAGTCACTGTAACAGGCACCCTGTCAGATTTATGTAGGGCAGATTAATGTGAAAGCAAATAAGGTAATGGATATGAAGGTGCTGCAGAGTAGCTGAGTTAGGAAATGGTGTGGTGGCAGTCTTATGTAAGGTGTGCACTAGCAGAGAACGTTGAAAACAGTTTGGAAAGACCTTTTTAAAAATAATTTCCCTGGTTTTTTTTTTTTTTTTTTTTTTAACAAAGCTCTGTTATACCAACAGCAAGCTTTGTCTTTTACATTTGTGTTCTGTACATTGTGTACATTCTACTTTCTGTTGATATCCTTGTGGCCAGCAGCTATTTAGAACCTCTAGTTAGCTGCGATCTTTGGCTATAAAATAGGTGAAAACTTACAAACCCAATAAGATTGCACCATACATTTACCTTAAAAAGATCATTGTAACTGTCAAGATTTATTTAGCTTAATAAGTTGCATAGCAAATACATGTATAATATATGTATTATGTGTACAAACACAAACATAGATACATATATCATATACCACATTTTACTATTAGGGGCTTTGAAAAATTAACACTGCATAAGATATGAAAGATTGGAATGTTATTTGGGTACATAATCTTTAATTCTTTATGAGTTATTTAGGGCTTTCAAATGTCGAGTAGAAAACACTGAGCTGGAAAACCCGCCAGGTCCCTACCAGTTGCAGTGTCCTCTTTGTACACTAGATGTCAGTGTTGCCTTGCTGTGTCTGTGACAGTTTCAGGCTTATTGTATCAAGGTGGTGGTGTCTGACTAAAAGAGATAGCCATGTAGTCTATAAAAGTTTAATTATTCCTAAAGATTATGATTAAATATAGACTATGAATACATTTTACAGATTCCCCCCTCTCGTAATTTTCTATTAATATGAAAATTTAAAACCAGACTGAAGCATACAAATATCAAATCATTGTATTGAACACCTGAAACTGCTATGTTACATGTCAACTGAAGCTCCCTTAAACAGAAAAAGATACGATGTAAAGCAATTATATTTCTTTTAGGAGATATCTGAAGAGATTATAGGATCCCCCATTCCAGAACCTAGACAACGCTCAAGACTTTTGAGATCTCAGTCAGAAAGCTCTGATGAAGTTACAGAACTGGACCTTTCACATGGGAAAAAAGATGCCTTTGTTTTGGAGGTATTATTACATTGAAATAATTTCTAAAAGTTTTTGGACGATAAGATATGTATTTTTACAATCAGATCCTAAATTGGTGCGATTTTTAAAATCATCACAACTGTTATAAATGTCAAAAGAATGTTTTCTTACAGAAATTACAACAAATTTGAAGATATCAAGACTTGGTAATATATCTTTTGTTTAATACCAGATGACTGATAAAATAATGTAGATGGTTTGAGAAGAAGTAATGTTGGGGTTGAAATAAAAATATTAAACTTTTAGAGCTATTTTTGTAAATTTGAATTAATTTAAATAAGGTTCTGTTCCTTCACTTATTATAATTCTTACCTACTTTATAGGTTGTAATGTTACTATAACATTTTTACATGTAAACATAATAATATAAGCACTTAGTGTTTTCTTGCTGAGTTCAGAATACGTAATCGAACTTCCATTGTAAAAATACATTCAGAACTGACTTTCCTGAAGAATAAATGTGACATGAAAGGTTTATGGAACCTCTGCTTTCACAGATCTGCTTCCCAGGCACTCCCCTGTAGAATGCTTAGCTTTAAAAGGCTTGATGATCTTTGATCCTGAAAGAAAGGAAAATAAATGAGGATACTGAGAAATGTTTCCTGGTAAGGTGGCAGATCCAAAATCACTACAGATGGTGATTGCAGCCATGAAATTAAAAGACGCTTACTCCTTGGAAGAAAAGTTATGACCAACCTAGATAGCATATTGAAAAGCAGAGACATTACTTTGCCAAAAAAAGGTCTATCTAGTCAAGGCTATGGTTTTTCCAGTGGTCATGTATGGATGTGAGAGTTGGACTGTGAAGAAGGCTGAGTGCCAAAGAATTGATGCTTTTGAACTGTGGTGTTGGAGAAGACTCTTGAGAGTCCCTTGGACTGCAGGGAGATCCAACCAGTCCATTCTGAAGGAGATCAGTCCTGGGATTTCTTTGGAGGGAATGATGCTAAAGCTGAAACTCCAGTACTTTGGCCACCTCATGCGAAGAGTTGACTCATTGGAAAAGACTCTGATGCTGGGAGGGATTGGGGGCAGGAGGAGAAGGGGACGACAGAGGATGAGATGGCTGGATGGCATCACTGACTCGATGGACGTGAGTCTGAGTGAACTCCAGGAGTTGGTGATGGACAGGGAGGCGTGGCGTGCTGCGATTCATGGGATCACAAAGAGTCGGACATGACTGAGCAACTGAACTGAACTGAAGGTGACAGTTGAGAGAAAAAATCCGATGTCTGCATCTCAGTAAAGCAGGAAGGTGATAGTAGAATTGAACTGGGTTGGGATTGGAGGCTTGAAGAGTCTAGAACAGTGCCTGTGAATGATTAGGATGTCAGCTGTAGAAGATGCTCAAGGCTTAACTGAGATAAGTGTTACCTTATAGAAAACTCAAACTGTATGACTTTGTATGCTTTTCTCATGATTTCTACAGTCTGAGAATGGAAAAAAAAAGTGTAGGACAGTGAAAGGTTAAGGAGTAACAAGCCCCAGGGTTCTGTTGAGAGCAGTGCTGCTCAGTGTCCTGTGAAGTGGCATTGGCACCAGCTGGGAGTTTGTAAGAAATTCAGACCCTGGGGCCCCTACTTCAGACCTCATACATGAATATTTCAGTGTGGGGCCCAGGAATCTGTTTCACAAACCCTCCAGATGATTCTTAGCATTACTTAAACCTTTATCCAGAGCATTTTTGAAACTTCTGATCCTGGGATTCTAGCTAATTGGAGAATGGAAGCGCTTCAAGTGTGGACAAGAGGGCAAGGTGTAGATTCAGTAAAAGAAGGGACAGAGAGACACATGGGTTGTGCTTGGAGAGTGCTTGAGATCTTGGTGTGAAATGTTTTGGGGAATACCACAGTTGAGGTATGGCTGTGACTGTGGGTAACTGAAGCAAAGTGTAAGTGAAAGTGATTCTTGACATTTCAAGGGTATGAGATAGGACTTAGACCCCCAAGGTACAGATGAATGTATGTATATGTCCAGTTGGATATGTTCACCATTTATAATTCACAATAGAATATTGAGATGTAAGAAAAATGGAATTTGTACTTATTCTTTTAAGATATACTTTTAAATTTATCCCTATGTAATTCTGTTTTAAAGTAGTTCCATATTTAGCCAAAAGATTTTTTGAAGTTACATTTTATTAGTTTAAACAGAGTTAGTGATTGTTTATGTTGTCTTTGTAAATCTTTTGAAACATGCCCTCAAGAAGACTTGAGAAAAGGCTTAATTTTTTTTAACCCAGTATACTTTGTAATGTAAGATATTCCATTTAGAAGTATTTATAATTATTATTGCAATAACATTTATAGATTCTAGAAAAGTTTTTTCAAATTTTATGCTTTAACTTAGGGGGAAATGGCTCTACTTTTCCTTGACGCTTTATGTTTACTATTTAATAAATAATAAAAATAATCTTAAAAATTTGAAATAACTACATATTTATTATTTATGTGATAGGTTTAATCTTTTCATTTTCAGATTGATGACACAGATGCTATGGAAGATGTACATTCTCTCCTCACTGATGTCCCACCTCCTTCAGGTAAATAGAGAAAAGTTACCTGAGAGGAGACTAGTTTTGCATATCAGTATTTCAGTTCATAATTATTATAGCACTTACTTTAAAGGCTTTATCAGTGTTACATTCTGTCATGTTCTTTGCTGTCCCAGGATTGAAAACACAGTGTTTAAAAATATTTACATTAGAACTTAGGTGAACTGATTTTTAATCCTTTTATGTTTATCATTAACCCCCAAAACCATGCTAATTTATTAACGTGGTCTGAAGTTTCCCAGAGGTATAGAGTTTTGAAAAAAAGAATGAGTAGATTTTACAGTTAGGACTTCATGTAATAATTGAAATATGTTATCCTCTAACAACAAGAATAATTGAAATAATATCATAAGTTTTAACTGTAATTTATTTTGACAGGCTTTTATAGTTGTAATACGGAAATCATGCCTGGTATAAATAATTGGACATCTGAAATACAGGTAAACCTTTTATTCTTAATTTTAAGCAAATACAGCATGTGTGATTTTGGCAAGTTTTTTCTTAACATGTGTCTTCTTTTTGCCTCCTTATTGCAATTAAATCTTATCTTTTTAGAAAATAATTATTATAGTAGTAGTATGGTAGTTATTGTTTATTTTATTTTCTGTTACAGTATATAGTTAATAATAATGAAATGACATGCCATTATATCTTCCCATATTTAGATGTTTACATCAGTAAGAGTAATCCGATTAAGCAGCCTTAACCTGACTAATCAAGCCCTTAATAAGAACTTTAATGATCTCTGTGAAAACTTGCTTAAGGTAGGAACCTTCTGACTAACTATACTTTAGTTAAAATGCCTAAGGATCATGAGATTTAAAAAGAAAAGTGCTTATATTGTCTGGAATACCTTGCACAGTGGTAGGGGCAATTATTTTTATTTATTTGTCAATCTTAACTTGCCACCAAGTAAAATGCCACAGTTGTCCTCTCCATCCTAATATGCCACAGTATAAAAGGTATATATTTTGAGTTATTTCATAGCTTTAAACTGCATAAAAATTTATATTTATAAATTTTAGAAACCCCTCTTTCTTATGTTTTTATGACTTAGAAATATGACTAAATCTTACTATCTGCTTATATATTAAAACGGTATTCATTTTTTAATGTTTTAAAATCTCCATTTTTTATTTTTTTCAATTAATTTATTTTAATTGGAAGATAATTACTTTACAATATCATGATGGTTTTTGCTTTATATCAACATGAATCAGCCATGGGTATACATGTGTTTCCCCCACCACCAACTGTATTCTTGATGAAAGAATAGACAAACAGAAATGTTTTAATCTTTTGAATTTTATTTGCCCCACAGTAAAATATGCATTAAAAATCATTTTTTATGGATTTTAAAATTAAAAGAAGTGATATTACTAATATTTTCTTTTGTGTAGAGCCTGTATTTTAAACTCCGGTCTATGATCCCCTGCTGCCTCTGCCATGTCAATTTTACAGTCTCTCTCCCTGAAGATGAATTAATTCAGGTAATTAAAGTTTAGTCTGTTATTAAAAAAGATTTCTTTGATCTGTTTTAATGTTATACATTTGCCATAATTGAGAAGTATGAGATGCTTTATTTCAAAATATTTTTAAACATGTTAGTATGAGTCAGACCTTGTCTGTCCGTTTTACTTTTGTGAACTCTAGTTATCTAAAGGTGGACTCACATGTATGGTCCAGTGTAACACCCACTGGGAGTTCTGCCTCAGTGTGACTTCTGCAGTCCCCATCCTCTTGAGAAGGTTCTTGAGCTTTTTCTGGAATACCTAGGTTTAGGTGTACATGTTGGGCTTCGTTGTAGTCTGAATATCTGAGTTTATGTGCAGTTAAGAATCTTAACCAGTAAAAGTAAAGGCAAATTAGCCAGTTTGTATAAGTTGTTCCATGGTAGTGAGAAAGATTTGTGAGGAGATGATTTTGGGAATGATTACTTCGCTCATCATATTGTTTCTGTGATTCTAGGTTACAGTCACAGCAGTGGCAATAACTTTTGACAAAAATCAGGCTTTACAGACTACAAAAACACATGCTGAGAAGTTATTGCAAAGAGGTAAACCTGTGGTAGATGGGAGCATGGTTCAGTGAAAAAATATATTTGTCTATTTTATAGTTCAGTGAAAAAATATAGAGGATAGGTAACCTACTAAATGATATGTTTTTTGGTAAGATACTGTTACTTTTCCTGTTTTCTTTATCAGGATAACTATATGGATAAGCATATGACTGGCTTTTTTTTGTTTCACACATGGATAGGTGGTTCACTGCTGTTTACGCAGGAAATGTGGCTGTTTTTTAGATTTAGATTGTATCATTAATTCTGCAGCAATTTAGAGGCTCTGAAAAAAAAGAAACTTTCTGAAGTTTAATGACTTGCTGGCTAAATAAATATCTAAAATATTTTAAGTTGAATATATTACACCTGTATAGTATTGATTAAATGTCAGATTGAGAGATGTGTTAAATGATGATGTGTTCAGATATTTATCAAAGAAAATAGACAGTAACTGGTTTAAGTATTACAGAACTGGTATAGTATCAATACAGAAGTAGGATAGTAATAATTATTAGTGAGTGCTTATTCTTTGCAAGGCGTTGTGCTAAGAGGTTTATATGTATCATCCTTTCTATATCTCAACAGTCCCTCCTGGAAAGATAGCAGCCACTCTCAGTGTCTGCAGGTGAAGGTAGAAAGCAAGGAGAAAATAACCAAAATAAATTGAGTTGGGGGAAAATACATATATTATCCCAAATTCTTAATTTTTAAAAAATTAATGAGATCATTATGTAGTAATTTATATTTTTTCTTGCTTCTCTAGCCTCTACAGATAATGAAGAACTTCTGCAGTTTCCCCTGGAACTCTGTTCAGATTCACTTCCTTCTCATCCTTTTCCACCAGCTAAAGGTTGGTTAAGCAAGAGAAATGCAAGCACAAATACTAGTTTCTAGATACTTTTACTTGCTTTTGATTGTAGGTGATCTTAACTTAATTTTGAAATGGAGATTTGTTCTTCATTCCCTCATTGTATGTTTCTTCATAAAGTGGGGAGAGTACCGTTGCTTTCATTTTAATTTCTCTAGCAATCTCATCATAACTTATTAAGGTAATTTTTCATATGATATTCTGTTCTAATACCTCAAATATATTAAAGTTTTATTTTCAGAGAGTTGGATATCCCAAAGTTAACTGTTCACATATGGTATCTATGATATTTTTATCTGGTGAATTTTTTCTAGCAACATTCTAACCTCTTGCAGAAACTTTTAGATTTTCTTAGACAACGAAATACTTATTTTCTCCAGAAGCCATGTGGAGAGAGGTTTGGGGCAAGGATTAGCACAAGTGAGAAAGGGATAAGCTTTCTGTCTTTCAGGTCTCTTACGTTTGAGGAACATATTTTCAAATGCAAAATGATTATCCCTTAATTCAGTAGCATTAGGTCTATTTACATCTGTACAATCTTTGGAGAAAAGTGGGAGGTAGTTTTTTCTATTTCTCTTGTGATTTCAATGTAATTCTTATAAAAATTTCAGAATTACTGTACCTTATCTTAGAGCAGTTTATACACAATAAATGTTTGTGTTTTTTCCTCAATTTTTTATTCTGAGAAATGATGCATTCATTATTTAAAATCAAATGGCCTTTCTAATGTTTACATTTTATAATGCATATGGTTTCTACTTGTCAGTTACTTTTATCTGATACCAGGTTAGTTATAATACATAATAGCTTTAAATTCACATTGTGTATATATCAGTAGAGTCTTTGCTAAATCAGTTCAGAGTCTATGAAGATAAATAGATCTTGACTCATACTTTGGAGCTGAAAAAGTTAAGCTACTTTCAGATTTGGAACTTTCTAACATGGTTACCATGTGGTTCTTTTTCCTTTTTGTCCAAATAAAATTCTCATTTAGAACTTAATAGAGAATTTCTTTAAAAAAAAAAAAAAAGGGATAAATCCAAAGATAATCTGAGTTCAGATTTATAACTTAAATATAGCTTTTAGAACAAAAAACAGAACAGTCTAGAATCTTCCTTGAACTGACTAGATAGAAACTTACATTTAACACAGGGTTAGTTTCAAACTACTTTTAGTTTTCACTTAGTTTATCCTTACCCAAAAGTGGTGAGGAGGGGGCAACTAAAACCAATAACCCAATCAGCAATAAGGTTTGATTAGTTGCTAATCTATAAAAATATTTATTTGTGGAGTTGAGGTCCCTGTCAGCTCTGTTTTACCATGTTGTTAATAGCTACTGAATTGTGCAGAAGATTAAATTTAAACTCTGTAAATTAACCATGTCTATATTGATAACTTACAGTTTTGGTAATAGCTTTCAAAGTGTTTTCAAAGGTAATTAAAACTAATGCTTTTTGTAGTAATTAGTATATTTTGCACAAATGATACTCTGAACTGAAAAACAAAGAATTTGAGTAGAATAAGTTATATCTAAACAATGCCTACAATATTTGCAATTTATTTTAAGGAGCATGGGAAAGGGCCATACAGTGGACTCACAAAGCAAGATACCTGGCCTTTTTCTCAGTTCTGCTCCTGATGATATCATATGTGAGAACTGGGGCCAGGTAATCTGCAGTTAGGCCACTGACGTCTCAGTTCTTCATTTGTAAAATGTGAAAAGATGAAGATCCTCTCCTGCCTTTAAAATTCTCAGGTTTTTTTGAGTTTCTTTGGTGTGTGGTTCTTCAATTATTACTAAAAACATAAAAGCTAAATTATGCCTGAGGTCACACTGAGCTTCTTTGAGTTCATTTTCCAAATAGCTTCAAATCAGTTAAACCAATGATTTTTAAACTCTGTCCCTCCAAACCATAGCATTTCTTCAGAGGTGCCTTGTGGCCTTCCAAGAGGCAAGGTGTCAGGGGTAGTGCTGGCTCACCTACCTCTGAACTAAAGCAGTGATTCTCTGTGCTTTCTGTGTTGGCTTTCTACATGATTTTGTTAGAAGGAAGGGTTTCCAAAAGTTTGAAAATCACTGAATCAGATCCTGCTGCCTTTGTCATCATCGTCATCACCGTTGTCAGCTTCATAATGATATCATCACATCTAATACTTATATATATATAAAACTTTTAATACTAAGTACTTAACTGTAAAACCTATGTGCCTTTCTTTGAATGTTATATTTTAAAATCATCGGTGAACACTAAAAAGTTTATCTGTGCATTTTTTTTTAAAGTCATGTATATTGTGGTTTATGTTGCATGCTTACTTACTGTCTTTTGCTTCCTGACGTCTCTCCAGGAGAACATGTGCTATGCTATATACATTAGAGAAAGTTATTTCAAAATATTTTAGAAAATTTGAGGATAGAATGGCTTTTGAAAGGTAGGAAATATGTAATAATAGAGTGTTATATTATGAATGTAGTAGCTGAATATTTTAACATGAAGACAGGGTTTGAATAGAGAATAAAAATATCTGGGAACAGTTAAGCTTAGTGGTTTAGAGGAAATAGGTGGGACAAAGAAAGGCAAGGATGGGGAATAAATGTTAGAAAAAAACTTTCTGCAACCAGAGACTTAAAAATTGACGACTGATATGATACATAAAATAAATATATAGTTTTTCTAGTTAGATCAGTTAGCTAAGCCGAGATTTATCTTTTTTAATTCTGAAAACTTTGAATACTAATTTATTTTCCATGTTCTCATCACACATGGGATGATTTATGAAAATTTTTATTTCTTTTTAGTTGACAGAGTAGTGTCAAGAGCTGTGCACAGTATGTTTATTAATACTTCCATCTTTTCACTTGTAGATAAACCTTTACTTATCTTTTTGTGTTACTGAAAATGAGTGACTCTTTGAAGAGATGTTTCAATTACATTTATTCTAATTGACTGTGTAGAGTAAACCTGGGCCTGAGTTGTCCATCCGTGTTCAGTTTTTTCCCTTCTGTCTTTTGTTATACTTGGTTTTGTTTCTCAAGATAAACAAAACAGTTTTGATGTATGTCTCAAATTATGGTTGATTTGGTGTTACCTTGCTAGTTATCTTGATTTTTCTGATTTGAAATATCAAAAAGTGCTGAGCCTAAGTAATTTCTTAAAGAACATTATCAAGTGACGGTCATCAAAATTCTTTGAATACTATGAGGAACAGAGATGATGTGGCATCACCATAAATTACTTTTTCTTCATGAACCTGTGTTATAAGAAAAAAAGATAGCAATAGCAAATTTTTTATGGCACTTTCATAATATTTTTCCTCTTCAGTAATATCTGTATGTCAATTTTTTAAATATGTCACTTCACTCTGGAATGGTTTTAAGAGAATTTAAAAATCATATATATTTTATGAAGTGAAAGTAAAAAAAGATTGAGCAAATATAGTAAAAATAGAGAATCTGAGTAGATGTAATCTGGGTAAAAGTTGTGTATAATTTTTTTATATAAAAGATTAGCATATTGCTTTAGTAGATACACATTTAAAGGTCTGAATCTTGAGATAGTAGATACCATATTGGGGGACTTTAAGAACTTATGTTAGACAAATGTGTGTGACTCATATACCACTACATATATATATATAAATAGATATCAAATACTTTATAAATCTAATTTATATTAGGATAATGGTTTTCATTAAAATTCTGAGAATTTAAGGCTATAAAAGGGTTTAATTAAGTCACTTTTAGTGTTTGTATACTGTTGGGTGAAACTGTATAGAGGAAACATTTTTTCTGAGCTTAGTTTCCTGTCTCTTATACACATCTAGATGTGTATAAGAGACAGGATTAGCATATTGCTTTAGTAGATACACATTTAAAGGTCTGAATCTTGAGATAGTAGATACCATATTGGGGGACTTTAAGAACTTATGTTAGACAAATGTGTGTGACTCATATACCACTACATATATATATATAAATAGATATCAAATACTTTATAAATCTAATTTATATTAGGATAATGGTTTTCATTAAAATTCTGAGAATTTAAGGCTATAAAAGGGTTTAATTAAGTCACTTTTAGTGTTTGTATACTGTTGGGTGAAACTGTATAGAGGAAACATTTTTTTATTATTCTCCACCACCCCCATGCTTGTTTCTGCTGTCACTTAGCTTTATGCTGGGGTGGCATCCTCATGTTCAGTTGCATTAACTAGAGGCTGGGAGGAGTTCTCTTTTCACTGAGCAGTTGCTGACTAATGTGACAAACATAGGTCACATTCTGGATTTCAGTAAAAAAGAAAACTTACACCCCTCAAAGGTCACATTCTGGATTTCAGTAAAAAAGAAAACTTACACCCCTCAATGCATTGTACTCCATAATTAGGTATCCCCATTGGAAGCTTTTTCCTTTATTTTTACAGTAGGCTATTGGAGTTTACCTTTTTGTTAAACCAAATTTGATTTTTAAATATAGCTTAATTTTTTAAACTTCAATGATTTGCTTTAAATTATTGTAAACTAGTTATTAGAAATATAAATCTATAAGAATTATAGAAATTAGCTTTTAGTTTTTCCTGCCAACTAATGGTTCTGAATTCTTACAAGTATATATAATTCTTTATATTAACAAAAATTTTTTTATATTAACAGTTCGTTGAATGTCTGTTTTTCCTCTCTATTTTTTAAGATATATTTTGTCACTATGACCAAATGGTGGGCATCCCTGGTAGCTCAGCAAGTAAAAGAATCTACTTGCAATGCAGGAGACCCCAGTTTGATTCCTGGGTCAGGAAGATCCCCTGGAGAAGGGATAGGCTACCCACTCCAGTATTCTTGGGCGTCCCTGGTGGCTCAGGTGGTAAAGAATTTGCCTGCCATGCTGAAAACCTGGGTTTGATCCCTGGGTTGGGAAGATCCCCTGGAGGAGGGCATGGCAACCCACTCCAGAATTCTTGCCTGGAGAATCCCCTGGACAGAGGAGCCTGGCGGGCTACAGAGCTGGACGTGACTGAGACCCTAAGCACACGTGACCAAGTGGTGGCCGCTGTTAAAAATGCTGCCTTCCCCTTGTTACTGGTGGCCACAGCAGGCAGTAGGGCATCCTGAAAGGAGGAAAATACTGAGGGGCAAGAGGATGAACAGGAACTCTCTGAAGAGTGGAAAAGGTGAAAACTGCACCTAAGAAGAGTGAAGGAAGCAAAGAGTTGATGAAGAAGTAGACAGAAGGAATCTTAGCTTCCTAAGGCAGCTCGAAGGCAGTAAAAGCCAGTCAGGGAATGAGGGCGTGAAAAGCAAAGAAAGTGGAATTGGGCTACTGACCAAAAACCAGGATTATTTGGGGAAAAATAACAAAGGATGGTAGTGAGAGGAGAGAATGATGGGGACTGAAGAAGAAAAGCAAGTGGGTTAGGATATTGTACACCTTTAATTGGAAGTTTTAATGATTCAGTAGGGCAACTGATTGTCTTTTGTCATATAATTATCTGTGTATTCTAGTTGAATTTTTTTCTCCTAGTGAAATATCTGATCAAAACAACTTACATTTTTCTCCATGCCTTAATAATTTTTAACTGTAATATGTCAATTTCATTATCAGACCACCAATATTTGAAGACAATTAGGGTCCAGGTATATACTGAATGTTTGCATACATCATTTGTCTCACTCAGGCATTAAGCCAGATACTGATCAGTGCATTATAGACTGATGGAAATGCCTAATGGAACATAAAACCAAATTTTGATCATCATAGTTTAAAACTGAGCATGTTTAAATAGGAAAATAAAGCATTATGGTTTAGAGACTCCAGATTGCACATAGTTTTATATGCCAGAGAATCTTTTCAGAGTTTGCAGGAATTTTTTCAGTTTTAATAATTTTCGGTATTGTAAAGTAAAATAAAGTAAAAATAAAATTAAAAAAAAAAAATTTTCTTAGGGTGACAGGAAAAAAAAGTCTCAAAGACTTTTTAAATTATTCAGAGAAAAGATGACCTATAAATTTTAATGATAGAAAATATATTGTCAGAAGAGTAGCCAGTGTAAGACTTTATTGTGGCTAGTACATCCCTTTGTCATTGGTATGACAGATTGTTTAGGAGAATGGAGGCGTCTCAAACTTCAGAAGCACTGGCGAGTGTATAATTGAAGGAGGAAGAATTCTTGCTAGATTTTCTTTCTGTTTTTCATTTGTATGCTCATTTCCACTAAACCACTTTAATCTAGATTAATCCCCCTCCCCACTCTGCTAAGCCCTGTTAAAAGTCACTAGAGTATACTAAGAAAATAGTTCTATATGTTCTGTTTGCCTTGTTAACTTTCCAGCATTGTTTTTTTGAGGGATTATCACTATCACTTAGTAGATTTGTTGAACAGCAAAATTGTATTCAGTGGGCAAGGAAATGCTAAGAGAACTGGGTTGCTGTGTGGCTTGATATAAACTCTCTTTGCAGCTTCAGTGGGGACTTGACATACAAAGCGTTTGTCTCAAAGTCTTCCACAGAGATGTGCAAATGGCCAGAGCTGAGCATTGGCTCCCCAGCAAAGCCTTAAGGACATTTAAAAAGATTTCTACTTCTGAGTATGAAATCTGTTGCCTCTTTTTAGTACTGGCTTAGAGATTGCATGGGGCTTCCCCGATGGTTCAGCAGTAGAGAATCTGCCTGCAGTGCAGGGAACAGGAGATGCGGGTTCGACCCCTGGGTGGGGAAGATCCCCTGAGGAGGAAATGGCAACCTACTGCAGTTTTCTTGCCTTAGAGAATCCCGTGGACAGAGGAGCCAGGAGCACTACAGTCCTTGGGGTCACAAAGAGTCAGACACAATTGAACATGCACACACTAGAGATTGCAGAGGGCTTCCCTAGTAGCTCAGACGGTAAAGCATCTGCCTGCAATGCAGGAGACCCGAGTTCGATCCCTGGGTTGGGAAGATCCCCTGGAGAAGGAAATGGCAATCCACTCCAGTATCCTTGCCTAGAAAATCCCATGGACAGAAGAGCCTGGTAGGCTGTACAGTCCATGGGGTCACAAAGAGTCAGACACTACTGAGCAACTAACACACACACAACCGGAATTTCTGCTTTGTCAGTGAGCCAGACAGCTAATGTCTACGCTACCTTCTCCTTTGAAAAAGGCTGTTATGTGGCAAGCCAAAATGTAATCAGAGGGGGCAGAGAGCCTGAGGTCAATAGATGTTTGAGGTGTTCAGACCAGTCCAAAGTGCTGAAGTCCGCAGGACTAGCTTCTCTTGGGCCTTTTCTCTGATAGAAAAAATGGGCGTCCAGGCAAACATGGCAAAAGGTGAACCTGCTCTCCTTCAGTGAGGTCAGAAGTCTCCTGACTCATTTTTTCCCTCTACGTCTTCAATTTAAGAACTGTGTTCTTTTCAGATTTTAATTCAGACACATTCACATTTGAGGGCTGGGAATAAATATTTTTCCTCTCTTGTTTCTCTTCTTCTCCACCTTTTGTAAAATTTTGGGGAAAGTAGTAAGTGTACATGATAAAAAATTCAAATCCTACAAAAAGACCACGTTGTCCAAAATAAAGCTCCCTTCTCCCTTCATTTTCCTTCCCAAGAGGCGAGTGCTCTTAATAGCTAGATTGTCTCTCTCTGCAAAGATGTTCTATTTGTCCTTTTAAAAAAAAACACACACACATATTCTACAGATCATTGTATACCTTTACTTTTTAACATGACATTTTTTAAGATGGGAACAGATAGATTCTACATGTATAAGCTCTTTTTGTGGACATTTCATATACTGTTGCTACCAGGGAGTTCCGTACTGCCAAGATAATATGAAGGTATAGAGGATAATTTTAGTCATTTACATGTTTTCGTTTATCTTCCTCTCCCTTCTTCCCCTCCCCACACGATGAAACTAGGGTCACTAATGCTGACTGGATTTTCTTTGTCTGTACACAGTGAGGCTGTGCTGCCCAGCACCTCCAGGAGACCTGGAACTCTCCTGGGATATGTGAGCCTGGGGTGGGCCACTTACTTTCCCAGCTTCTGCATTGGATCAGCTGTTGCTAGAAATTGAGTGTCAGTTCTGTCTAGTCTTCCCGCTATAGGTCCTGTCTCCTCCTGGGCTTCCAGTACCCCTCAGGATCCCGAATCAGGAGGACACTCCCTCGCAAAACTTCATGATGGTCAGGGCACACCCAGTGTGATCCCCTCCCAAGTCATTTTGTGAACTTCTCCTCATGATCCCTTTTATTGGACAGCTGTGTATCGAAAGAGGAATGTTGATCACTGTACCCTCTCCAGTATTAGCTCGTGGTCACTAGCCTTAGGAAAAAAGAGGTGGAGTGGGGACGGGAGATATGTCATTGCCCCCCATTTGGCAGAAACATTCTGTATAAATCTGATTTTTGAAAAGTACAACTTTTACAAATTTAAGAATATTACCCCCCAAATCACCATATGACACAGAGACAAAAATATATTTACTTATTTACTTAGTTTATAATTTTTTTAAAAATGGCTGACCCAAATTATTCTGAGTGTTTTTATGAGTTATTTCTATCTTGGCAACACTATATCCTCAGTTATGATTCTTAGAAACAGAAATTCAAATATGCTAGTGTGGGTAGAGTCTGAAAATTAGAAATAGATGATGAAGTTTTTGTTTTTTTTAATGTAGTGCTGTTTGAATTTGTACAGTTCCTTAAATATCTGTGATAAAAATATAAACTTTCAGGAAGAATTCAGGATGTTGCTTTTGTGAGCTTACTAGAAAGGAGGTTATAGTTTGGGATTCCTAGTTATTTCTGTGAAGTAGTCACCTTTTAGTTCCATAAAGTCATGATAGTTTCAGAGGAAGCTGTTGAAAGTGAAAGCTTTGAATGAGGGGAGTGGTGGTGAGGTGGGTGGGGCTGGGCTAATGTATGGAGGGTGTTTATCTATGAGACAGGTCACTGCTTTGTCTGTAGCTCTTAATCTTACTGGCTTTTCCCCCACAAACATTTACCTTCCCTGTTTCATTTCAGATTTTCTTCCCAGTACATTGACCCTTTTCTCTGTTCAGGTTTCCCACATTCTGCTTCCCTCCCACTAACATTTGTTACTGTGTTGATATTTTCTAACATGTAGAGTTTCTGGAACTTTCTTTGTGTTATAATAACAAGTAATCTTTCTTGGCATGGTGTTTATTAACCGAGCTAGTTTTCCTATATCAATAGAAACTGCCATTTTAAACCTAAGTACTTCTATTTGGTTTGCTTTTATAGTGAGGCCATAAAAGTTTTCTCCTATTCATCTGGTTTTTAGAGAGTATTAACCAAGAGCAAAGAGATACTGGCTTGTACTTAGCATCCAAGCTAATGTTGTTCATATTGTCTTACTAGAACACCTGGAGAGTGCAAGTTCTAACTCAGGTATACCAGCTGCACAGAGAGGTGAGTTTGTCTGATTAAGCAAATAGTCACCAAAGGTGTGAAATTCTAGCATGGTGGTGCATAAGCATACAGACATTGAAGAAATGCACTGGACGATGGAATAGATGCCAAAATGTGGCTTTATTGTAGTTAGGTTGTGTAATTCAAGTATTATTTATGCCATCTAGCATTTTAATAGTGTCCAGTTTCTAAAGATAAGACTTTAGCTTTTAATATTATTTTTTAGCTCAATAGTAGTAAAATACTCTTTTGAAAAGGAGAACTTTTTGGGATCACACTTGATCCTCACTCCGTGTTAATAGAAGCTTTGTTGCCAAAATCAGATGTGGAAATAGAATATTGATAAAAATGACCCTTTGGCTTCCTTGTTACTACTGGTAGAAAGAAGATATTTTGCAAAAAATAAGTTAACTAGTGATTTTTTTTCATGTATCCTTTAACATTTGATTCTCATTATTTATTTATTCATTTTTTTTTTTTTTTTTGAGTTCAGGGCAAAAATAGGTCAAGGAATTATTCACAAAGTTCTGATTGTAAATTAAAGTCCTAAGTATAAACAGCTAAAACAGTGTAAAATAAAAACAAAGGAAAGGAAGTTAGTTAAAATGGAGCATGTGACCCTTTCCTTGATCTTGGTAGACCCGCTTCTGTTCCCCCTAAGAGACCACACAGCTCTGACATCACCAGAGATGCTCAGCCAACCGACAACTTGGTTTTGGACAAATCAGTATCTAAAGCTTGATTCTTTACTATCTTTCTTACCTGACTTGAAAAGGACCACCTTTCCCCCTAAGTTACAGTTAAATTACATCATCGAGAGGAGTGTTGTGACGAGTAAGAGACGTCATCCATATTTTTTCTTTGTTTTTTCTTTTGTTTTCTGTCTGTGTTTTCAGCAACGTCAGTTGATTACAGTTCCTTTGCAGACAGATGCAGCAGCTGGATAGAGCTCATTAAACTGAAAGCTCAGACCATAAGGCGCGGATCAATTAAGACAAGTAGGCGGATGTTTCTACCACGTTGTGATTTGAGAAGCATATCCCTGATTTCCCAGTGGTGAAGGCTGGCCCTGACTACTCAGTAATAACATTGCCAATCAATCATGTGTTGGAGTGTGAAAGCTGCAGATGCTAACGGTCATTTAGCAACAGCTTTTGAAGGGCCTTTAGATATTTAAATTGTAGCTGCAGGGTTGTGTTCTTAGTATTGAAGGTATTCTTAGACATATATAAGTAGATATTATGTCACATAGTGGAAGGAAATTAATGAGCTTTTATTGAAGAGACTTTTTGAGGGCCCAAGGTACTCGGTAGTATGTGGCATTTGTCAGATTACTAAGAGTTACGTCTAGAGTGAGAATAAAAGTTATCTCCAGAGCGAAAGTGGCCAGCTCTTATCTCACTGCTAGACTCAGCATCAGGACTAAGATTTTTTTTTTTTTAATCTATACTCCATGTGTTTTGATAGACTTTGAGGTAAATGTATTTGAGTGAAAGAGTTGACATTAAAGGGAAGGAACTGTATTTAGGGGGAAACTCACAGGCTATGGATCCAGCCAGGTCTGGTTTTGAATCCTAAAAGTGCCATTTTAATAGCTGTGTGACCTTGGCAAGTTATTTAAGTTTTGTGAGCCTCATGTGTTAAATGGGGATGATAACACTTATGTCACTGCATTGTTGTGAAAATTATACACACACACACGTGTGTGTGTGTGTGTGTCTGGTTCATGGTAGTTATTTGATAAGCTGTAGGTATTTGTTATTTTATGGACAATTAACTTTTAGACAGCCAAGGTCATCTGTTAAATTTTTTAAATTACAACTTTGATCGAGAAGGTTTGGAAAAGAAACCTGCTACAACTAGTTGAGATAAAAGTTTATCTACAAGTTTACAATGATGAAGTCGGCTGAAAAAAAGATGGGAAACACTGCGCTGGGAAATGTAACAACTTTCACACTCTCGTAATAATTTGTTCCTACAGCAGATTTTTTAATGCTCTACCGCTCTTTCTTTGTCTTCACTTTATAACGATCATTGTGTGTGTAGCTACACCGCATCGACATTTTCTTTTGCAGGAATGCCATTTTTCTTCCCAAAGATCCCATTCCAGCATCTCCGCTTCCGTTCTTCTTTCTCTCTCTGTTTGTAATTGCATGCAGTGCATGGTCATTGCTTTTCTTTCGTGACATGGCTTAGCCTCACAGACAGCTGAATGTTGTCACCACTTATTTGGAAACACTAGGGAATCATTGAGTCACCGACATGTGATCTTGATGCTTTCTCTTCTTTTTCCAATTTTAGCAGTGACAGTTGAAAAAGCAAGTCCAGTGGGTGAAGGAAACTTCCGGAATCGTTCTGCTCCACCTTGTGCAAATTCTACCGTTGGGGTTGTTAAGATGACACCTCTTTCTTTCATTCCTGGAGCAAAAATAACAAAATATCTTGGGATAATTAACATGTTTTTTATTCGGGAAACCACTTCTCTACGTGAGGTAATTTTATAGTTGTTATTTCATTGTGTTCGTGAGGTAATTTTATAGTTGTTATTTCATTGTGTTTGTGAATTTTTTGTGGTTGAAAGTATTAGTATCAAAACCAAACATGTTTCAAATTCTTTGTGTTTTTTTTGCCAAAAGTAACACACACACACACACACACACACTTTTTTCCATAACCTGTCTGTATTGGCTGTAGATTAGGCTCAGATGGTAAAAGTGTCTGCCAGCAATGTGGGAGACCCAGGTTCGATTCCTGGGTCAAGAAGATGCCCTGAAGAAGGAAATGGCGACCCCACTCTAATATTCTTGCCTGGAAAATTCCATGGACAGAGGAACCTGTTATAGTCCATGGGGTCGCAAAGAGTTGGAGGTGACTGAGCGACTTCACTTTTGCTTTCAGTATTATCACAAGAGTTGTGTTAGGTTTAAATTCATTTGTTATTGGAAGTTACAGATCCTTATCAGATGGTAAATTAAAAAAAAATAAATGTATCCATGTTTGATAGAGGTTTAAAACAGCCCTGAGCTTAGTTTCTCAGTAGGTATTTGCCTGAGATGGATTTATAGGCAGTCTTTAAGAGTTCACATTAAGAAATAGTAGGGAACTGTATCCTGAATAGATGTCTTTGGAGATTTTTTTTAATCATTTAGTTCCGTCGTTTTCTTCTGACAGAGAAGGAGGCTGTTGTTTTCTCCTCTAGCCATCAGTGTTATTTGTTCAAGTGCCTACCTCACACTGGGTATCATTAAACTTTAATTTGTTTTTTAAGTAACAGCAGTTATAATCTCTTGCTTGATGAGGTCAGAATTAAGAATCAGAGTCAGCCTATTATATCTTGCATTACAGAGAAATTTAAACTCAGGAAAAGATTATATTTCTATTTGTCTTATGTTTCTTGAGCAGGGCTGCTAAGCAAATTAATATAGTGAGTAGGGAAAATTTTTAATTATTTAAGTGTGAAACCCAGTAAACTCTTCAAAATTTACTTTAGCAGAAGTTTGTATTTTTTAAAAGTGTGTTAATTATAAACACAACTTAATTGTGTTTTTCCCCCGATTGTTTCACCAGCAGTGTTTCTGTACCTTCTTGGAAATAGCAGCCTGCTTACTAACCTCAGGCTCACCCTCCTGCAGCTAGCATAGTGCCTGGTGCAGAGTAACCACAAGCCATTTTTGTGTAAATGAGGGAGTGACTTCTGACAGATTAATTATTTAGATAGATGTTTCCTTTAAGAAAAATTATTTTTACAATCATATTCTAATCATGTTGAGATAGAAAAGAAACTATCTCAAGATATTCTCAAAAACCTTTTAATGTAGAATTAAAATAGGCAACACTTTTAGATCCATTGAGGTTTGACAAAGAAATCTGGGTTTGAGAAGCTGTCATAGATTGGTGAATTAACCTTTTCCAGTTGCACATGGATATTATACTGTCAAATCCATAAAATTTTTTTTCCAAAGTGTCTTTTCAACTGCTGAAGCAACCATATCCTGAAATGTTGCTTCACAGATTTCAACAGAGATATATAATACCAGCTATAATATAGTTAATAGTATAATATGTAGTATATGCATGCATGTGGGCTAAGTTGTTTCAGTTGTGTCTAGCTGTTTGCAACCCCATGACTGTAGCCCACCAGGCATCTTGGAACATGAGATTCTCAAGGAAAGAATACTGGGGTGGGTTGCCATGCTCTCCAGGGGATCTTCCTGACCCAGGGATTGAACCCACGTCTCTTATGACTCCTGCCTTGGCAGGTGGGTTCCTGGCCACTAGTGCTACCTGAGAAGCCTGTATATAGAATAATATCTGAAATCTGTTCATTCCTTGTTGAGTTATTTGCTTTCAGTTATCTAATATTAGAATTTACCCCTCTGTAGTGTCCGTTACTCTAAGAATTTTTTGATTTGATATGTAAGAGGAAAACTGATAAAAGTAGAAGAAAAGACTGTCTGGGACTGTGATTGAGTCAGAGGCAGGCTGAAGCAACTCCTTTAATTTCTTAATGACAGACTTTATGTAGGATCCTGTAGCTTTTCAGAAAAATGTGACCTAGACAAATGCTTTTTCTAACAGTGTATTAAATTTTGCCCTTACATTCCAATCTAAAGTTGAAAATTTCTTCCTAGACTGTAAAAAACCTTCAGTAAAATTTGTGGAAAATTTAGACTGTAAAGCATTTTAAGCTATCAGCTAGCCTTTGGTTTCTGTCTTGTTTGGTTTTGAACACTGCAAAAGTTCCCCAAACTGTTGGGTTTCTTTCCATGACAAATATGTGTCGATCTTTGGGCACATGCGCCTGTTGAAACAGGTGTTAGTGTATATAGCTGTGAACATGGCAGATGCAGCCCCTGGCATGGTGGAATTTAGTGGACAGTAAATAATCATCATGTGGTGAATACATGGCTCTTAGTAATAGTAAGTCATATAAAGAAATACAACAAGGCTCTCAGAGAATGTTAACAGGAGAATGTAATTTAGGTCTGATAGGGTAGGTTGCTCTGAAGAAGTCACATGTAAACCAGGACCTGAAGAATTGAGTACGAGTTACCCTGGTGGAAAATCGGGTGTGAACCCTTCATGTACAATGACCCCAAGGCTGGAAAAGGTGTCAGACCTTCAAGAAACTGAAAAAGACGAGTGCGACTTGGAACATGGTTCATTTTCAAAGTGGGAGATAAGGATAGCAGGGAAGTCTCATTGTTTATATTTACCATCAGTTTATTTGAATGATGACGGGAACAGTTTGATGGAGGGAGGTGTTAACAGTGGAGGAACAGTTAGAACTCTTGCTCTGCCATCTGTCCACTAGCTCTGTGTTCCACCTTCATCCTGGGCATGTCACATGAGCTTCAGTTTCATCATCTCTAAAATCAAGATAGTAATCCCTGTTGGGATTATGACACAACTTAATGACTGAACACCAACAATAATCCCTGTTGTAGCCATGTGTTGAAGGTGAAGTCGCTCAGTCGTGTCCAACTCTTTGCGACCCCGTGGACTGTAACCTACTAGGCTTCTTCGTCCGTGGGATTCTCCAGGCAAGAATACTGGAGTGGATTGCCATATCCTTCTCCAGGGGATCTTCCCGACCCAGGGATCGAACCCGGGTCTCCCGCATTGGAGGCAGAAGCTTTAACCTCTGAGCCACCAGGGAAGCCCCGAGAGAAGGTGAAGGGTTAGGTAAAGGTTTTTTCATTCATGCAACAAATCCGCATGGTGAAGGAAATTAAAAGGACCATCCATTATAGTAAGATCACTTAAACTGTTTTAGTATATATTCTTTGATGTTTTATGTGTGTTCATTTACACAGGTATATAGTTTGGTTTTCTCGTGCATTATCCTTTAGGAAGGCGGAGTCAGTGGTTTTCTCCATGCTTTTATTGCTGAAGTGTTTGCCATGGTGCGCGCACATGTGGCTGCGCTGGGAGGGAACGCGGTTGTCTCCTACATAATGAAGCAGTGTGTCTTCATGGAGAATCCAAACAAAAACCAGGTGAGGTGGAGTTAAAAACCTGATGGGGAGACCCTACAAATTTACCCTATGGGCTTTTCACCTCCCACCCGCCTCCAAAAAAGAGAATTGCTCATCAGAGCTCTTTGATTCCAGAGGCTTAAAACATGTTTTAGTAAATATATTGGTAACTGTGGTCATACATAGGTCAGGTGCTGTTTTCACATCCCCAGTGACTAGTTATTAGTCTGAAATACCTCTGGAAGTTTTGCTCCTAAATTACTTTTCCCACCACCTTCTTGGGGGTGTTCTTTGGGATCCCGTGATGGCCAGTGGAGGACAGTTAAAGATGCCCTCTGGTTTGAGCTGTGATGCTGTCCACTTCTGACTGCCCTGCTGGTGAAGAGTACGTCCTGATGGGGCCACACTGTTAATTCTAATAAGTAATATAATTCTGTTAATGAGGATAGGGGAGTGTTGCTTAGGTTAAATTTTAGAATAGCTTTCTCATCAGCTTTGTTAACATAATAATTCACTTACAACTGTTGAAGATAGTCCTTTAAAAAATTAAATAACTATATTACTGAATTTTTTTGTTTCCTTTCCTATGCATTGCCTTCTTATCCTTTGCTCATTTTTTTCTTGGACTGTATGCTTGTTTCTGCTCTACAACGCTGCCCCCAGCGTAACAGGAGAGTATGAGGTGTGACTGAAATGTGACTGAAATGTCCTGTTATTCTTTTAGGCACAGTGTCTTATAAACGTCAGTGGTGATGCAGTGGTTTTTGTTCGTGAATCTGAATTAGAAGTGGTGCCAGCTCAGCAGCCTGCTGCCAGTTGCCAGCCCTCATGTACTGGAGGAGAAGTCACAACCTGAAGTCAGTTACAAAGAAAGAGCTCAACTAAATGACATTCATCAATTTCCTTTGTCATTCATTTATCGTACTAGACATAAAAAATGAACTTAATATGAGAGAATTAAGAAAGAATTGATCCCATATGAGAATGTTTGATTTGAATGGGATCACCTTGGAGGCATGAAAAATTTCAAATCTTGACGTTTTGTTTTTTTTTTACCAAGGCTAGACAGACAGGCCTTATGGAGGCTTGACTCCCCAGGAAGTTCAGATAAATTTCTCTGAGAACTGTAGCAAAGATGCAAGCTATTTATAATTTATGTTGATTTTAATAAAATCGTAATTTAAATTATCAGGAAATTAGGCTAGGTGTCCTGGTGTAATTTATAAAAATTAAGCAAGAAATTAACAAATTGTTCATAAGTAATCTGATTTGAGGAATGTATGGGGAAAATGGAGAAAAGTTTTCAGAAAACTGTGAGTTTATTAATGTGTTATTTCAATGAGGAGTTTGGTAATAGCTGAAAGGGAAAAGTGCTTTAGCCATCTTTGAAAAAGAAGTTAAACTTCTGTGACTTGTATCTTAATTGCTGCACAAGTAAAATCTGTTTATCAGAGCCAGTGTCCTTTCATTGGAAGCTTAATAATATCTCTAAGGAAGGAGGAAAAAATTACTATATAACTTCATTTTTACCCAAGTTTCTATTTGTGTTTAATTTTTCTGGAAAGGGCTTGGCTTCAACTGGGAAGAATAGGCCAATGAGTTCTGTTGAAATATGATTGATCTAGTTGGAACATAAAATTATTTTCTAATAAAGTCATACTGAACTCTTACCAAATAAACAGAATTTTAGTACTATCTTATTAGGGGTTTGGAGTGGTGAGGTAGACTGTATTTGGCATAGAATTTGGAAATGTAACTTGAATGTAAATATGCTGCAGAATGTTGAATGTATAGATAGAAATACTTTTTTTGTCAATGCCAAATATATATTACAGATGAACCTTTAAAAGTACATTCCTCCTTTGGACAATAAAATTTCTTTTTAAAACTCATGATTTTGCTCTTCGAGGATAACAACTGCCCTAAAGATTAGGAGTCATTTCCTTGTTATCACAGGTGTCAATATTTTTCTGTATTTTGTTTATAATTTTATTTTTTAAATAAAAGATTTTATTTAAAAAAATTTGGAATATTCCTAAATCTGTTTTTTTGCCTCTTTGTAATATTGTCAGTGGTCAGAAATCACTTTCCATATGATCATCTTCATTTCTTTAGTCAACAGTCATCTGTTGTGTGTCTGTTCTTCATTTGGAGGGGGAATACATGTGTAATTGTGCTTTTTACATTGTTGTTGGTAGGGAACCTGCACTGTTAAGTGGGAAAACGTGTGTAGCTTGGGATGAAAGTGGCTTCCCCAAGAGGATACTACTGGAGCTCATTCTGGAAAAATAGGTACTTGGAGCTGACTGACTTGTTCATAGTTTCATCCATCCATACAGCAGCTGTTTTGTGATTCCTGAGTATGTTTCCGAGTTCTCTCTTGGCAGGGGCTTAATAATGTAGCTCGCTGGTTGAGTATCTGTTTTGTGTCATATCCTGTGCATATTGTTGCTGTTCAATCACTAAGTTGTGTTTAACTCTCTGCGACCCCACGGACTGCAGCATGCCTGGCTCCTGTCCTCCACTACATTCTGGAGTTTGCTCCAATTCATGTCAGCTGAGTCAGTGATGCTCTCTGCTAGCTGTCTGATCCTCTGCTCTCCCCTTCTCTTTTTGCCTTTAATTTTCCCCAGCATCAGGGTCTTTTCCAATGAGTCAGCTCTTCCCGTCAGGTGGCCAAAGTATTGGAGCTTCAGCAACAATCCTTCCAATGAATATTCAGGGTTGATTTCCTTTAGGTTTGTGCATATACCTTATTACTAATGTTTAAAACATAATACTGGCTGTTTTGGTCTCAACATTTGGATACTTAACAGAGGCACAGACCGATTCCTAGAAAAGCTAGAGTTTCTATAATTACTCAGGTTTTCTGTCTGCTGACACAGGCCATTTGCTCAATGTGGGTCACATGTGAGGTAGTCAGCCCATGCCAGAAATGGCTCCTTCCGGAAAGGCTGATGTTACACCTGATGCCAAAAGAGTTGCTGCTGTTCATTGTGTCTAAATTCCCTCAGAGACATCATTTTAGACAAACGTACTGGGACTTAATCTTTGGAAATATTGAGGCCAGTGACAGGACTTGGAGCACACCTTGTAGTATCTCATTCTCTGTTGTTACTTCAAAGCTTAAACTGCACAATTTATCCAGTCCATTGGATTTGCTAAACTCACTGCCCCACTTCCTCACCTCCAGTGTGTGTGTTTAGTCGTTCAGTTATCTCCAACTCTCTGTGACCCCATGGACTGTACCCCCCCAGGCGCCTCTATCCATGGAATTTCCCAGGCAAGAATACTGGCGTGGGTTGCCATATTCTTTTCCAAGGGATCTTCCCGGCCCAGGAATTGAACCTGCATCTCCTGTGTCTCCAGCATTGTAGGAGGATTCTTCACCTGCTGAGCCATCGGGGAAGCCCTACTCTGCCATAAACCGTCACCATAAGGTTTCCATCACCCGATCTTCCCTGAAATTTGAACTTGCCAAGGATGCAAGAATTGGACTGCAGTATCAGGCAGCTAAGAAGCTTCATGCATACACACACAGTTTTTCATAAATTGAATCAAGTACCTAATTTTTAAGTATATTGGTGGTGGTTTTTTTTTACCTTTTCACCTGGTTTTCTCTTCCCCCATCTTATCCTTCCCAATCCATGTTAATAACCTAGTATGCTTACATATTAAAAGATGCTAATGTATAATTTACATTCAATAAAATTTATCTATTTTAAGTGTACGAGTCCAAGTTTGACAAATAGATTCAGTTGTGTAACCAAGATAGCATTTCATCACCAAGGAGAATGCCTTGTGCCCCTGTGCAGTCAGTTAACTTACTGCCTCCATGTGAACAGGATCTTGTGCTTGGTAACTTTCACTTAGTGTGATGTTTTCTAGATGAATCCCATTTGGACCACATTTGTGGCTATTATGAATAAAACTTATTTAAGTTCACACTTTCTTGTGAAACTTGTATTTCTGTTTTATGGGGTCTTTTAAAGAGTACTGTGAGAATCTGATCTAAGCTCTGGAACTTTCTCCAGAAAAATAAGCACAGAGGTGAAATTTTGCACACTGTTTCAGGTTTGTTGAAGCCCCATTGTTGAGCTCAAGTTAAATTTAGTACAGGCCCCAGGTGGCGCTAGGGATAAAGAACAATGCAGGAGACATAAGGGGCGTGAGTTCCATCTCTGCATGTGGAAGATCCCCTGGAGGAGGGCATGGCAACCCACCCTAGTGTTCTTGCCTGGAGAATCCCATGGACAGAGAAGCCTGGTGGGCTACAGTCCATGGGGTCAGAGTCAGACATGACTGAAGCAACTTAGCACAGCACAGTATACAGAGGGGAATAAGGAACCAGGCTGAAGGAAACATTAAGAAGATTTGGGTAAATCCTATCCTAAAATGTTTGCCTCTTCTCCAGTAGAAAAGACATTTTTAAGATTAGACGTTTAAATATTTGAAAGATGTATATTTATGGTAGGCAGGATGATGTCCCCCCAGCCTCCCACCTCCCAGCAAAGATGTGCACAGTCTAACCTCCAGGGCCTGTGAATATATTACCTTATGTGACAAAAGGGACTTCACAGGGGGATAGGAGACTAGGTCAGATTCTTTGAGAGGTGAACTCAACCTGCCATTGCTGACTTTCAAGAAGAAAGAAGAGAGCTATAAACCAAGGAATGTGGGTGGCATCTGAATGCTGTGAATGGCCACCAGCTGACAGCCAGAAAACAAGGTTCTCAGTTCTACACCTGCAAGGAACTGAATGTTGCCTCACCTCAAATGGAGGAGGAGTTGGATTCTTCCTTTGAGCCTGCAAAATGGAACAGAGATCCCTGCCAAAGGCTTGGTTTTAGCCTAGGGAGACCCACATCAGACTTAATGACCTGTGGAACTGTAGGCTAAACTTCTATAAGTCACTAGGTTTGTAGTCATTTTTTAATAGTAGGAATAGTAAACTAATACAAGTTCTCATAAGTTTAAACTGAAGAGATTTAGTTTAAATATCAAATACAGTGCTCTTTGTGAGTGACTAAGCACAGCACAATGGCACCCCACTCCAGTACTCTTGCCTGAAAAATCCTATGGATGGAGGAGCCTGGTGGGCTGCAGTCCATGGGGTCGCTAAGAGTCAGACACAACTGAGTGACTTCACTTTCACTTTTCACTTTCATGCATTGGGGAAGGAAATGGCAACCCACTCCAGTGTTCTTGCCTGGAGCATCACAGGGACGGGGGAGCCTGGTGGCCTGCCGTCTATGGGGTCGCACAGAGTCGGACACGACTGAAGCGACTTAGCAGCAGTAGTAGCAGCAAGCACAACAGATGGTAATAACATCTAATACAAAATGCTTCAGTAACTCAAGGTACGAGTATAGTTGTATCTCTTTTGTTTGCCAATTATTTTTTTAATACTCATTGACTAAGCAGAAATTCATGATCTCCAGTCTTTGAAGTTGCCTTCAATTCTGTCTCAGTCCCCAAAACGCTCAGCTCCCAGAACCTCTTTGGTTTGCACTTGCTTCTCACTGCCACATGGTGTCACTGTTGTAACGGTTTCCACACAGTAGAGCAGAAGATGCTGGTTTTTCTGCAAGGAGGATGTCAAACTGGCCAAGACGTGCATATATGTTTCCAGGATTCTTTCAGTTCAGTTCAGTTCAGTCGCTCAGTCGTGTCCGACTTTTTGCGACCCCATGAATCCGCAGCATGCCAGGCCTCCCTGTTCATCACCATCTCCTGAAGGTCACTCAGACTCACGTCCATCGAGTCCGTGATGCCATCCAGCCATCTCATCCTCGGTCGTCCCCTTCTCCTCCTGCCCCCAATCCTCCCCAGCATCAGAGTCTTTTCCAATGAGTCAACTCTTCTCATGAGGTGGCCAAAGTACTGGAGTTTCAGCTTTAGCATCATTCCTTCCAAGGAAATCCCAGGGCTGATCTCCTTCAGAATGGACTGGTTGGATCTCCTTGCAGTCCAAGGGACTCTCAAGAGTCTTCTTCAACACCACAGTTCAAAAGCATCAATTCTTCGGTGCTCAGCCTTCTTCACAGTCCAACTCTCACATCCATACATGACCACAGTAAAAACCGTAGCCTTGACTAGACGGACCTTAGTCGGCAAAGTAATGTCTCTGCTTTTGAATATACTATCTAGGTTGGTCATAACTTTTCTTCCAAGGAGTAAGCGTCTTCTAATTTCATGGCTGTAGTCACC
>SJYT01058738.1:98757-111942 GCA_006410635.1 Cephalophus harveyi | reverse complement strand
GCATTGCCTTTCTTTGGAATTGGAATGAAAACTGACCTTTTCCAGTCCTGTGGCCACTGCTGAGTTTTCCAAATTTGCTGGCAGATTGAGTGCAGCACTTTCACAGCATCATCTTTCAGGATTTGAAACAGCTCAACTGGAATTCCATCACCTCCACTAGCTTTGTTCGTAGTGATGCTTTCTAAGGCCCACTTGACTTCACATTCCAAGATGTCTGGCTCTAGATTAGTGATCACAGCATCATGATTATCTGGGTCGTGAAGATCTTTTTTGTACAGTTCTTCTGTGTATCTTGCCACCTCTTCTTAATATCTTCTGGTTCTGTTAGATCCATACCATTTTAGCAAGTAATTTTCTTTATGCCTGCTCCATCTGAGGAAACCTGCCAAGATTCAGTTCATGGTGCTCAACTGTTTATTGAGTTCTGAGAGTTGCAAATTCTAGATGTCAGGGTTTTTTGTTTTTTTTTTTCTTAATATGTATTTTGCAAACATTTCCCCGCAGTCTGTGGCTTATTTTGCATTCTTTAAACATTCTTTCTGAGGAATAGAAATTTTAAATTTCGGTGAGGTCTAATTCTTTTTTTTTCTTTTGTAATTTGTGTGGTGTTCTAAGAAATTTTTGCCTAATGAACCTCGAAAGCATTTTCTAGAAATTTCACAGTTTTTGCCTCTACATTTAAGTACATGATCATTTCAATTTACATTTGTATATGGTATAAAGTAGGGGTTAAGGATTTATTCATTCATTCATTCCTTTGCTTGCATATGGATGTTGAATTGCTCCAGCAATGACAATGTTGACTAGCTTTGCTATGCTGGATTGACATGGCCTCTTTGTTGAGAGCTGATTTTTAGTATATACAAATATTGATTTTTTTTATATTGATATTGCATCCTGCATCCATGTATTGATTCTATTAGCTTTTTCTGTATTTCTCTGGAGTTTTTATGTAGAGAATCATTTTTATGACTGTACATGGGGACTGTTTTATTTATTTCTTTGAATCTAGTGTATATTTATTTTTCTTGTTCCTTACTTAATTGGCTTTATTAGTAATTATCTTATTAAATTATTAAGTATAATATAAAATGATAAGAGTGGATATTCTAACCTTGTTCCAGATCTCAGGGGGAGAAGAAGCATATTTTCGAAGAAGCGTATTTTCGAAGAAGCAGCTTTTGGTTTCATTGATTTTTCTCTTCTGTTTTTCCCTCTGTTTTTAGACTCTGTTATTTGTGTCTGCTCTTACTTTTACATTTCCTTCTTTATACTTGCTTTTGGTTTAATTTTCTCTTATTTTTCTAGTTTCTTAAGGCAGAAGCTTAGATCATGGGTTTGAGGCCTCTTTTCTAATATAAAACTGGATGTGACATATTTCTCTATATACACTCCTTTAAGAGGCTCCCCAAATTTTGATATTTTTCTTAAATTCAAAATAGTTCATAATTTTCCTTTTAACTTCCTCTTGAACTAATGAGTTGTTTAAAAGAGTGTTGTTTAATTTCCAAATATTTAGGGATTTTTCCAGCTATTTTTTTGTAGTGATAACCAGATCGAGTCTTTCAGCGATTTTAAAGTTTATAATACATGATGTTGACTGTAATAACTATGCTGTGCGTTGGAGCTCCCAGACTTACTTATCTATTGTTTGCAAGTTTATACCCTTAAAGAGTGTCTCCCCAATGCTCCCACTGGTTCCCCATCCTGGGCTCTGATCACCATCCTGTTCTCTGTTTTTATAAGTTTGACTTTTTATTTTAAAACGTTTACTATTTATTTAGCTTATTGATATAATTGATAAGTAACCTTGCGTAAGTTTAGGGTGCACAATTTTTTATTAATTTGATACAATTATATGATTGCCACCATACTGTTAATTACTACCTCTATTTGCTCATGTAATTATCATTTCTTTTTGTGATGGGAATAATTAAGATCTAATCTCTTAGCAAGTGTTATGTTTGAAATACAGTATGTTGTCTATAATCACTATACTATAACAAGTTTTATTTTTTTAAGATTCCACATACCTTACAGTATTTATGTCTTTGTTTGACTTATCTCACTCAGCATAATATCCTCAAGGTCAGATTTTGTGATTTCATTTTGTCTTCAAAATTGACATATAAATTATGCCTCTTCTTAAAATAGCTTTGGCGGTTGCTCTAGACTTTTCAATATATATTTTTATATTTATCACAGTCTACCATCAAATAGTAGTATAGCAGCATAACTTTGCAGTTCAAGAATATTCTTTGAATGATTGAAATCAATTTTGCTTTTCATTTTTTTTTCCTTTGGACTTTATCAGCTTCCTAGGGTGAATATTTAGCTTGTTTATTGTCACTCTTAGTTTCTCATAAGTATATCTAAAGTTATAAATTCCCCTGCAATTGCTTGCAATTGCTTTTTTATCATCCCACAAGTTTAATTCAGTATCTCTAGATTTTTATCTGAATATTTATAATTACCACTATGATATCTTCATTAGAAGTGTATTCTTTGTTTCCAAAAGCATGTTGTTGTTTACTTTGGTGTTTTCTAATTAAGTTGCAGTATGATAAAATATTGTGATCTCAATAAGTTCTTTGAAAATTGTTGAAAATTCCCTGGTTGTTTTCCTATTCAGTTTATGTACCTGTTTCATATGCACTTGAAAAGAAAATTCACTTGTTGCAAGCAAGTTATATATCTCTATATCATCTATCTGTCATCTATCATCATGGCTCTATTAAATCAAGCTTGTTAATTATGTTATTAAATCGTCTACATCCTTACCACTATTTTTGTCCTCTTGACCTGTCTATTTCTGAGAGAGGTGACTGGTACATTGATTACACTGATAGCCCTAAATAATGGCCTCCAGGTAACCAGGCATTTAGCATATGACTTTGTGGCTCCTAAAATCACGAGGTGGACTCTATTTCCCCAGATTTTGAGACTGGCCTCCTGTTTTGCAAAGGCCAATGGGACAAAGCAGAAGTATATTTGCTTACACTGCACTTGGATCACCGAAAGCTTCTGCTTTCTCTCTGGAACCTCTACCACGCCCGGCAAACAGGCCCTGGCTAGTCTGCTAGAAGTTGAGGAACTTTGTGAAGCAAAGATAAGTCATTCTGAGTCCATCCCACACTTAAATTAATTATCTGTAAGGTAGATTCATAAATAATAATGAATGACAATTGCTTTAAGCCAGAGAGTTTGAGGGTAATTTTTATGAAGGAATAACTAACTGATACATAATTTTAAAAAATTTCCACTATAATTATGTAGTTGTCAATTATTACTAATGATGACGTTTTGGAGAATGTGACTTTAAGTCTGTTATCTCTGAATTAGGCAGACTTACCTGGTTCCTAACAGTGTAGAGTAACCACAGGATTCCTTCCCTACTGAGGAGCAAAACAGAACAGAGCAGAATTCGTGTTCTCGACTGATAAGCGGATCCCAAAGATTAGAAGGGACTGAGCTGTAGCTAGAGAAAGCCTGAATACAGCATTGAAGGACCCTTATGGACACTTGCGGTTACATGTAGGACCCACCTGGATAAACCAGGATAACTTCCCCATCTCAAGATCCTTAATCCTACCGGCAAAGCCCCTTTGGTGTGTAAAATAATATTCACAGATCTGGATTAAGGGTGTGGCTGTCTCTGGGGCCTGTTATGCAGCCTACCACATACATGGTTTTTTTCTTAAAAAAAAAAAAAAGTATTTATTTGTCTGCATCAGGTCTTAGTTGTGGCTCTGGATCTTCTGTGCAGCATGCAGCTTCTTCCATTGCAGCTCAGGGGCTTCTCTCTAGTCGTGGCACATGGGCTCAGTAGTTGCGGCACAGGGTATGTGACATGTGGTTCCCCAAGCAGCGATCAAACTTGCGTCCCCTGCATTGCAAGGCAGATTCTTAACCACTGGACCATGAGATAAGTCCTCATGTATCCATTCTTAGTATGTTATTCTCTAACAAGTCGAAACTTTTGAGTGTTCCTATCTTTCTCCCAAATAAGCAAAGATTTAATGTTATTGTCTACGATTTTTAATTCTCACACTTTAAAACATAAACAAATTGTGGTTGTTTTTGTATTTTATGTTTTATGGAGATTACTGATGTACTTTTCTGATATCTACTTAGCATTTCTTTTTGTCTACCATTCCTTTTTGGGGGGGTTCATTTTCATTCTTGCATCACAAGTATATTTATTAGAATTTAGTTTACTCATGTTCTGTGCATATTTAAAATTTTGCATCTGAAATTTTTTTATTCCACCTCCACTATGTAGTATAGCTGACTCTATAAATCTAGGTTCACAATATTTTTTCCTCCGAAGAGTACCATATTTTCGAGCAGAGCACCAGATACCTAGGGGTGAATGAAAGAACTTTATAGATATTAAGAGAACAGAAGAGTGAAAATAATCACTAGGATGAAAATACGGACTAGCATTCAGAAGAACTGGCCATAAATGCCAGATCTCATTATCACAGTTTGGTTTAGACGAAGCAACTTAACATAACAATCTCACTTGAAAATGGGGATATTAATCTGTGCCCTAAATCACAATGGTCTTGTGAGTTTCTAAATAAAAAGAAAATAATGGATCTGAACATTCTTTGTGAATTGTAAAATTTAACAATATCTGAGTAATCAATTACTTGTTATGTTAATTATTTTTATAACAAGTAATTGATTACTCAGAAATGGTGACTGCATCCACGAAATTAAAAGACTCTTGCTTCTTGGAAGAAAAGTTATGACAAACCTAGACAGCATATTAAAAAGCAGAGACATAACTTTGCCAACAGAGATCCATCTAGTCAAAGCTATGGTTTTTCCAGTAGTCATGTATGGATGTGAAATGAACTATAAAGAAAGTTGAGGGTTGAAGAATTGATGCTTTTGAACTGTGATGTTGAAGAAGATTCTTGAGAGTCCCTTGGACAGGAAGGAGATCCAACCGACTCAATGGACATGAGTTTGAGTAAACTTTGGGAGTTGGTGATGGTGCAGTCCATGGGGTCACAAACAGTTGGACATGACTGAGCAACTGAACTGAACTGAAAAGCATTTCCGAAACGCTGATTTAAATCTACATCCACTTACTGGGCTTGAGAGTGTCTCTTTCAAATGATTCAGAGTATTTGACAAGGTTGCATTGCACCTCCTGCATTGCATGTGGATTCTTTACCAACTAAACTATCAGGGAAGCCCCTTCCTGTGGCAATATACATTTTACTAATTGATGTAATTAAATCTCACAGGTCAAAGTTATATTTGTGAAACATAAATACCCACTGTAGTATTCTGGTCTGGAGAATTCCATGCACTGTATACTCCAAGGGGTCGCAAAGAGTTGGACATGACTGAGCAACTTTCACTTCGCTTTCATATTGCCACAGCAAAATATATTGTGTATCTGAAGACTCTTCTCTAGTATATCAGTACAGTGTTTCCATAGTGATGGTTTTTGAAGTAATTTTATGTGTAAAAGTTTAATTAGAAGCCTTGATATTCCTAGCAGTAATGTTTTCTTGACAGGAAATTATTTATTTGAGACTGTTTAAGGGAGTTGATGAGATCTGTAGAGAAGATGACAGATGAAGCTTAGAATGAATAATGAACCAGAATCTGTAATGGTTAGAAAACAGTTTCTCCTTTTGCATTGGAATCAGTCACACATAGCACTTTATCCTCACAGGTAAGATTTTCAAAGAAAATCTTTGAAATTTTCTTTGAAAATTTTGCTAGGCTTCATGTTCAGGGAACAAGATGGATTCTTCATGGCATAAGAATGAAGGTAACTATTCCATACCCATAAGACAAAAAGGCTCACATACATGTTTTAATAGCAGAGTCATCTAGCTGAATTGCTCCTGCCTGCCTCGGGTGGTGTTTGCTAGGTGTTTTTAGAGAAGCGATCTAAATATAAAGGATCTATTTACAGACATTCTCATCTCTTTCTCACTCTCTGAAGTTGACGAAATTGAGGGATAATCATTTCTCTTTTTGCTTGTCACATTCAGTTATGTTTGATGGACCTTTGCCAAAATTTCCATTGATCAGTCTCCTAATCCTCCACTTTGAAATAAAGTACTCAGCCATTATTGGATCCCAGGATAGGCAGAAGAAATTCTTATTGGTCCCTAAGATTTTCCTCCACATATTGGCATAAATACCTCATTTACCAGAGTGGTTATAATGATGGAAATAAAAGATGAAGCATCAGTTCGTAATGGGTAGGAGGAGGTGGGGAGCAGCTGGGTTCAGTGGATTGATTGCTATTCATAACCTTAGGCATTTTCCAGAAAGGCCTTTCATATTTATTCTTATCATCTTTCAGAGGCATGGACCCTAAGGGATTGCCACTTAATGTCTCTAGCTGGGAAACTATAGACCAGTTTTTTGGATGGTCTATAGTTTTTCTCACTGGGATGGACAGAGGTACCACTTTATCCCTCAGATTTTAGGTCTTAAATTTCTAATAACCTATTTACAGTTTCGTTTATTTTGCTTCAGCTGACCTTAGTATATTAAGAAGAGTTCTGCCACTCTTCTAATGCAGTGACTGGTGCATAGTAAGGGCAGAGTAAATATTTATTTCAGGGAAAATGAATGAGAAGCTTCTGTTTCTTTTAAAAAAATTGAAATGCAATTCAAGATAAACTTTTAAGCATAAAGCTGTTTAAGGTGAAAACCGCTTATTTCTCTTAGTGCTTGTATATCTCTAATAAATTTTATCATTTTTGTGTCATGCTCCCTGAGTTTTCATCTATCCTAGGAGTTACCTTGTGTGTCTTTTTTTTTTTAATTAACTTCTAATTTTTTTTTTTGATCCTAGTGTTTCAGGATCTTTTATTTTATCACTTTCTTCATACACTTGTTTGTTTGAATCTAATTTTCAGGACCTCTGATATTTTAAAACTAAGATCACAGGCCAAGAATCTTTTGGTCATTTTTAAGTAAACATCCTGATTTTAAATACATATTATCTAAATAGCAATCAATCAAGAAAAGAATAAAAGCCAATAAGGTTAATTATCCCTCTGCCCAAACTCCAGATTGATACTCTTCTGTTCTGATATTGTTGTTGTTCAGTCACTAAGTTGGGTCCAACTCTTTGAGACCCCATGGACTGCAACACATCAGGATTCCCTGTTCTTCACCATCTCCCACAGTTTGCTCAAACTCATGTCCATTGAGTCAATGATGCCATCCAACCAGTTCATACTCTATTGCCCCCTTCTGCTTTTGTGTTCAGTCTTTCCCAGCATCAGGGTCTTTCAGTTCAGTTCAGTTGCTCAGTCATGTCCAAGTCTTTGTGACCCCATGGACTGCAGCATACCAGGCTTCCCTGTCCATCACCAACTCCCAGAGCTTGCTCAGACTCATGTCCATCGAGTCAGTGATGCCTTCCAGCCACCTCATCCTCTGTCATCCCCTTCTCCTCCTGCCTTCAATCTTTCCCAGCATCAGGGTCTTTTCCAATGAGTCAGTTTTTCACATCAAGTGGCCAAAGTATTGGAGTTTCAGCTATAGCATCAGTCCTTCCAATGAATATTCAGGACTGATTTCCTTTAGGATTGACTGGTTGGATCTCCTTGCAGTCCAAGGGACTCTCAAGAGTCTTCTCCAACACCACAGTTCAAAAGCATCAATTCTTTGGCGCTCAGCTTTCTTCACAGTCCAACTCTCACATCCATACAAGACCACTGGAAGAACCATAGCTTTGATTAGACGGACCTTTGTTGGCAAAGTAATGTGTCTACTTTGTAATATGCTGCCTAGGTTTGTCATAGCTTTTCTTCCAAGGAACAAGAGTCTTTTAATTTCACGGCTGCAATCACCATCCGCAGTGATTTTGGAGCTCAAGAAAATAAAATTGGTTTTGTCTGATTATTGGCAAAAGTTTTCACAGGAAAGTTGACATTAAGTAATAGTTTTTCTCCTTCCCTCCCTCTCTTCCTTTCCTCCCTCTCTCTTTTTCTTTCCCTTTCCATCTTCCTTCATTCTTCCTCCCTTCTTTCCTTCCTTCCTACTTTCCCTCATTTCATTCTTCATTTCAAAAGGATGTTAGAGATTCATTTCTTCCAACATCTCAATGCATCAAAGCTTCAATGTTTTTTTTTTTTTTAATGCATAAAACACTAGCCATCTAAGACATTTCCATTTAAAATGATGAGATAAAAAGTAGTTTGTTCTAAAGTCCACATTTGCTTTGAAATAAGAATTATGCCTCCAGAGTGGAAAAAAAAAACCTGTGGATAAGCTTTGGCACGGTGATTATACTCTCAGCCTGTGTAGGTATAATGGCAAAGGCACTGGTGTTCAGGAACTGGTGTCCATGTGAGTGGCTCTTCCACTCACCTAGTATTATTACTTCTTCACCTTAAAGTCACTTCCTTGACTCCTTGTGGCTCAGACGGTAAAGCACCTGTCTACAATGCGGGAGACCTGGGTTCGAGCCCTGGGTTGGGAAGATCCCCTGGAGAAGGAAATGACAATCCACTCCAGTACTGTTGCCTGGAAAATCCCATGGATAGAGGAGCCTGGTACGCTACAGTCTATGGGGTCGCAAAGAGTTGGACACGACTGAGCAACTTAACTTTAATCTCTCTCTTACACATCACCTAATACTAATTCTCTACGTAGCCCTTATCACTTACTATGTGATATTTTTCTTATTTGTTTCTTGTGACTGTGATCTTCCCAGAATTTAAGCTTCAGAGACTTTGCATATTTTTCTTTGCTAAATATCCAGCTCTAGAAGAGAAGCAGGAGTATACCTATCTCACAAAATCTAGCATGATGTCAATTATTAAAATACACCATCATTTTACATATGTATGAAAAAAATGCCACCACTTAAGCTATGGCACAATGTCTTCTTCTCACTTTAGATTTTTTAATCTCAAAATATTGAAGAGCTTTTTTAGATTTATTTAGAAAGACCATAAATTTATCATACATCTTACCATACACTTGAAAGATGAGAACATAAGCAAAACTAAATTGGTTAACCTGTTCCTGAAACAACTTCTCACTCAGAATCCAACTCTCCAGTATCAATTTTCAATGAAAAGCTGCCGGTATACACACTTTTCACACAGTATTATTGTCTCTGTCATCAAGAGCATTAGCAAAGTAGTGTTTCTTAAAAGATTGAGCCATTATTGTCTTTGTGATTTTCTTCCCAGAGGGTAACGTTTGCTCTGCAAGTTTTGATGCTTGTGGACAGTCAATGCCTGGCAGATAGCAACTCTAAAAGTCACCCAGATTTCAGAGATGTCAAAATATGAAAAACTGTACATCCATGAATTGCACGAATGGGTTATAGATAATAAATAAATGCGTTTTGAATACTTGAAGAAATGAAGCTTTCTGTCCTTGGGCAAGCCAGTTTATTCCTTGAGTCTTGTTTTCTAATATAAAAAATTAAGATGTGAGACTAGAAGCCCTCTAAGATCATTTTTTACTAAAAGAAAAATTGTCTGTTCTTTGTAAGTGGCTAGAGTTGTATAAATGTAAGAGTGTAGTTCAGGTGAACTATTAAAAAAAAAAATCCTCTGGCTAATTCTGGTCTTCAAGCGTTCAAAATTCCAGATTAGACAGTAAGAATCCCACCCAGCTATTTCTTCAGGAGACTGATGGAAGATGCAAGAGTTCAGCTCAGAAGACATAAGTTATGTGGAGGGTGGGGATTCTCACCACACTTAACTGGCGCCTTTGCCTAGCTGCCCAGTTGCAGATGGTGAGTGAGTGTACAGCACCCAGAACACTGCCATCAGAGAGAGAAAAACATCATTGAGTGGGTTTCCAGACGGGAACAAGTATATGTTTAACCTCTATATGGTTTGGGATGTAAAGAAGGGATGGCCTGACCAAGACTCAGCTTCCAGACATTGTAAAAGGACTATCTGGTCTGACTGCTGGTGACCCAATGGGCGTAAGTTAAAATATCTTGTCTGTTCAATTTTGTCTTGATTCTGTCTGTACACAGCCCTCAGGGTCTTATATCTCCAGATATGGCTGAATGGACACTTTGTGAATACAGAATTGCTCCTTTATAAGCCTGAAGGTAGTGCCTCCATGAACCACCAGATAACCCGTGTATGTATGCACACCATCCAGCTAAATATGTCTATAGGCACTGCCCAGAATGGCTACCTACACCAAGTAATCTCTGTGGTCTTGAAATTGCTATAAACCTCACTATGTTTCAGGAGGCCATATCTTAGACACCGTGACCTCCTGCACATCAGTGAGATGCTTGAAACTAGAATAAGGAAAACTTGGATTGGTTTCTGCTTTGTTTTTGCTATTACTGACAGTATCTGACTATTGTAAGTAATTGCTTCCTGCCTGTTTCTTTCTCTAGGTTATGAGATACTTCCCAGAGAACTGGGGAAGAACAATGGAGTACATTATTAACTAAAATCAGCGCATTCCTTTCTTTTTTTAATGCCATCCTGGAATAGATAATTTATCAGTTTTAGTGCCCCAGGAAACATTCCATTTTTGTTATGTGCTGCAGAGAGAAGTTGTCTTAAACTTGCCTCCCAGACCCCTTCTTATAGCTGGCCTGGTGCTAACACCTCCCACTACCTTGGGACTTTCTTTCTCAGCATAATTTGAAATTCTACATCCAAGTCAAAATCAAAGAAGGATTAGAAAGAAGCCCATTTCAATATTTAAAGATGACTTCAGGAATACTTATAATATCCCATCAGTTGTGAATGTATTGCATTTACTAAAAATTAATAAGTACCCTGCTAATTTTTTTGTTAATATTATCATCAAAAGTATTTAGTTATTGGTATTTCTACAGCCACTGAAAATATCAAGTAATGATATACAGAATATATTTTCTCCTTTGAAACTGCAAAACCCTAGAGGTTCAGACTAATGGCCACACTCTTTCAGATACATTATTCATTATATACTAGCTTTCAAGAATCCTACATAATGTAAAACTAATTACCTGCCACATTTCAAACCACATGTATGCTAATTTACACTATTAGCATTTTGAACAATCACTCTTGGTCAACTGTTTTCTTTTTAATAATAAAGGCACTATATATATATTTATAGGTAAAGCTTAAAGAAAAATAACAAGTTAGGGAAATTTGACACAAAGACATCGACAGAATTCATTATTAGATGCAAGATAAACAAATACAATGAAAGGTGGGTAAGAAATTTATGTTCCGAGCCAATTGTTTAAATATGTCTTTTATTGTTTATGGTTCTGTGCAGATGCTAAGGCCTGAAATGGAGGTGATAAGAGATGTCTCCCAACTGAGGATGTGGAAAACATCACTTATCCATTTGCAGCTAACACCTTGGAGAAGATTAGATAGGATGCTTTTTCTAGATGACTTTCTCCCTCTTCTTGGAAGCTTCCCAATGACTGTATATGGAATTATATGCCTGGTAAATTTGGGTTTACCAAGACCCATCTGCTGTCCATTAAGTTTATTCTTTTTTACAGTTTTTTTTTAAACTTTTTATTTTGTATTGGAGTATAGCCAATTAACAATGTTGCAATAGTTTCAAGTGAATACTAAGCGATTCAGCCATACTTATAGATGTATCATTCTCCCCCAAACTCCCCTCCCATCCAGGCTGCCACAAAACACTGAGCAGAGTTCCCTGTGCTATACACTAGGTCCTTGTTGGTTATCCATTTTTTAAATATTTTGCTACAGTTGTTAGTGAAGGATATTGAAAAGCATATTAAAAGGCAGACATTATTTTGCCTACAAACTCAATATAGGCAAAACTATTATTTTTCCAGTAGTCATGTACGGATGTGAGAGCTGGACAATTAAAAAAAAAAGGCTGAGCAAGGAAGAACTGATGCCTTCGAACTATGGTGCTGAAGAAAACTCTTAGAAAGCAACTCCCTTGGACAGCAAGAAGATCAAATCAGTCAATCCTAAAGGATATCAACCCTGAATATTCACTGAAAGGACTGATGCTGAAGCTGAAGCTGAAGCAAAGATAATCAAGGGAGGAGAGGGTGAGACATATATGTACATATGACTTCTCCTCCCCTGATCTCCTTCACCTGATGGGAAGAGCTGACTCATTGGAAAAGACCTTGATGCTGGGAAAGATTGAGCAAGATTGACGGCAGGAGGAGAAGAGGATGATAGAGGATGAGATGGTTGGACGGCATCACTGACTCAATGGACATGAGTTTGAACCAACTCTGGGATATGGTGCAGGACAGGGAAACCTGGCGTGCTGCAGTTCCTGGGGTCACAAAGAGTCAGACATGACTGAACAATTGAGCAGCAAATTAAAAACTCATCTCACATGTAAGTGCTCCAAAACCCTGGGAAGGCCTGTAATACTATCACATATAGAATAAATATAGAGAATAGTTAAAATAACAACAAACCCAGATAATCATGATGATGTGATCACTAATCTAGAGCCAGACATCTTGGAATTTGAGGTCAAATGGGCCTTAGAAAGCATCACTATGAACAAAGCTAGAGGAGGTGATGGAATTCCAGTTGAGCTGTTTCAAATCCTGAAAGATGATGCTGTGAAAGTGCTTCACTCAATATGCCAGCAAATTTGGAAAACTCAGCAGTGGCCACAGGACTGGAAAAGGTCAGTTTTCATTCCAATTCCAAAGAAAGGCAATGCCAAAGAATGCTCCAACTACCGCACAATTGCACTCATCTCACATACTAGTAAAGTAATGCTCAAAATTCTCCAAGCCAGGCTTCAGTAATTCGTGAACCGTGAACTCCCTGATGTTCAAGCTGGTTTTAGAAAAGGCAGAAGAACCAGAGATCAAATTGCCAACATCCACTGAATCATGGAAAAAGCAAGAGAGTTCCAGAAAAACATCTATTTCTGCTTTATTGACTATGCCAAAGCCTTTGACTGTGTGGATCACAATAAACTATGGAAAATTCTGAAAAAGATGGGAATATCAGACCACCTAACCTACCTCTTGAGAAACCTGTGTGCAGGTCAGGAAGCAACAGTTAGAACTGGACATGGAACAACGGACTGGTTCCAAATAGGAAAAGGAGTACGTCAAGGCTGTATATTGTCACCCTGATTATTTAACTTATATGCAGAGTAAACCATGAGAAACGCTGGACTGGAAGTAACACAAGCTGGAATCAAGATTGCCGGGAGAAATATCAATAACCTGAGACA
>SJYT01058738.1:46269-98171 GCA_006410635.1 Cephalophus harveyi | reverse complement strand
GCTGAGTGCTGAAGAATTGATGCTTTTGAACTGTGGTGTTGGAGAAGACTCTTGAGAGTCCCTTGGACTGCAAGGAGATCCAACCAGTCCATTCTGAAGGAGATCAGCCCTGGGATTTCTTTGGAAGGAATGATGGCACCTCATGCAAAGAGTTGACTCATTGGAAAAGACTCTGATGCTGGGAGGGATTGGGGGCAGGAGGAGAAGGGGACAACAGAGGATGAGATGGCTGGATGGCATCACCGACTCGATGGACGTTAGTCTGGGTAAACTCCGGGAGATGGTGATGGACAGGGAGGCCTGGCGTGCTGCAGTTCATGGGGTAGCAAAGAGTCAGACACGACTGAGCGACTGAACTGAACTGAACAACAAACCAGGTATAACTGTATTAGTGAACCTGAACACAGAGTTTTCAAGTGACACTCTCCCCCGATAACCCCCTTACCCTGCTTTTAAGTCTCATTCATTTAGAATGCAGTTAAAATCCTGCAAGATCCTATATGAATTGTCCCCAGGCACCCGCTCTGACAGCAGCTCCCAGCCATCCCGGCTTCCTCTGCTTTAAGGTGTCTCTTGTTCATCACTGCATCCCTTACATAGTTGTTCAGTTACTAAGTCATGTACAACTCCTTGCAACACCATGGACTGCAGCATGCCAGGTGTTTCTGTCCTTCACCATCTCCCAGAGTTTGCATCAGTTCAGTTGCTCAGTCGTGTCTGACTCTTTGCAACCCCATGGACTGCAGCACGCCAGGCCTCTCTGTCCATCACCAACTCCCAGAGTTCACCCAAACTCATATCCATTGAGTCAGTGAAGCCATCTAACCATCTCATCCTCTGTCGGCCCCTTCTCCTCCTGCCCTCAATCTTTCCCAGGGTCAGGGTCTTTTCCAATGAGTCAACTCTTCACATCAGGTGGCCAAACTATTGGAGTTTCAGCTTTAACATCAGTCTTTGCAATGAACACTCAGGACTTATCTCCTTTAGGATGGACTGGTTGGATCTCCTTGCAGTCCAAGGGCCTCTCAAGAGCCTTCTCCAACACCACAGTTCAAAAGCATCAATTCTTCGGCGCTCAGCTTTCTTCACAGTCCAACTCTCACATACATACATACTGGAAAAACCATAGCCTTGACTAGGTGGACCTTTCTTCACTTTCTACCATAAGGGTGGTGTCATCTGCATATCTCAAGTTACTGATATTTCTCCCTGCAATCTTGATTCCAGCTTGTGCTTTATCCAGCCCAGCGTTTCTCAAGATATACTCTGCGTGTACGTTAAATAAGCAGGGTGACAATATACAGCCTTGACGTATTCCTTCCTGATTTGGAACCAGTCTGTTGTTCCATGTCCAGTTCTAACTGTTGCTTCCTGACTTGCATAAAGGTTTCTCAAGAGGTGGGTCAGGTGGTCTGGTGTTCCCATCTCTTTCAGAATTTTCCACAGTTTATTGTGATCCACACAGTCAAAGGCTTTGGCATAATCAATAAAGCAGAAAGAGATGGTTTTCTGGAACTCTCTTGCTTTTTTGATGATCCAGTAGGTGTTGGCAATTTGATCTCTGGTTCCTCTGCCTTTTCTAAAACCAGCTTGAACATCTGGAAGCTCACAGTTCAAGTATTGCTGAAGCCTGGCTTGGAGAATTTTGAGCATTACTTTACTAGCGTGTGAGATAAGTGCAATTGTGCAGTAGTTCCCTGGTGGCTCAGAGGTTAAAGCGTCTACCTCTGATGTGGGAGACCCGGATTTGATCCCTGGGTCGAGAAGATCCCCTGCAGAAGGAAATGGTAACCCACTCCAGTATTCTTGCCTACAGAATCCCATGGACAGAGAAGCCTGGTAGGCTACAGTCCACGGGGTCGCAAAGAGTCGGACATGACTGAGCAACTTCACTTCTTCTTCACTTAAGCATTCTTTGGCATTGCCTTTCTTAGAGATTGGGATGAAAATTGACATTCTCCAGTCCTTGTTTCATTAATATTTACACAGGTCTACAAAAAAACATAGAGACATATATACACACATATATAAATAATATATTTGGGTGCACATGTATATGTAATTATTTCTTTATTTTGAAATTATTTCTTTTTAGGCTGCAATGGACCTTAGTGGCAGCACACAGGCATGTCTCCAGTTGTGGCACAGGGACTCTGGAGTGCATGGGCTCAATATCCCTGTGGCTTGTGAGATCTTAGTTCCCCCAACAGGGATCAAACCCACTTCCCCTGCACTGGAAGGCAGATTCTTAACCACTGGACCACCAGGGTTATTGGTGTTATTAATTACACCCTGCGTAATTATTTAAATTGCAGTGCTTTATACTTTTCAAATTACCTTTACTTTCCCCCCTTTGATCTCTGTCTTGTTTCCAGAAACTTTCTATCAGTTTCTACCAGTTTTCTAAAAACTCACCTATTCTTGATATTAGATTATTAAGAGGTTATCAGTCAGTAGAAGTAATTGATAAAATAAATGAGTCAATCCATGTGGCATGTTGGTGCCTTTGAAAAAACAAATTAGTACAAAAATAGATGGGAAAAGTGCTTATTTTCCTTTAGGAAATACATGAAAAAGTCAGTGGCTTGTTAGAGAAGGCAGACTGGATGAGAGAATTTTAGCCCAGTCTTCCCAGAAACAAGGCAGCATAAAGTGCACAGATGCAGAATGAAGTGACTCAGAGAGCTGGTATTCAATTCGTCTAAGGTAAAGGAGCTGCATTTAGGGGCTCCTTTAGGCTGTTGCCCAAGATTCTCCTTTGTGAATCACAGACAGCAGTCTCAAATCAGAGCAAAAAGTCACGCATCCTTAGATTGGAAAATCTGTCTTGTCTTTAAGCCTCTCTTGTATGGATGATGGTTCTATCCATCATGGTGCCATTTAATGAGATTGAAAACCTGGGTCCCTGTGCCCTCAATAGGAAGAAAAATTAACACGTGGCTTCAGATTCTGTTTATGCTTCTGCTGTGAATCGAAGTCATTTTCTAGGTTGGATGAAAACAATCTTTATTTTTTAAATTGATGTGTAGTTGCTGTATAATATTATACAAGTTATAAGTATGCAATATAGTGACTCACAATTTTAAAGGTTATACTCCATTTACTGTTATTATAAGATATTGGCTATATTCTTTCTATTGTACAATACATCCTTGTAACTTATTTTATATCTAACAGTTTTGTACCTCTTCCTTCTAACCCTTATATTGCCCCCTCCCTTCTCTCAAACTACTAGTTTGCTCTCCATATCTGTGGGTCTGCTTCCTCTTTTTGGTTATATTCACTAGTTTGTTTTATTTTTCTAGATTCTGCATATAGGTGATATCACACAATATTTGTCCTTCTCTCTCTGATTTATTTCATGTAGTGTAATGCCCTCCAATTCCATTCATGTTTTCTGCAAATGGCAAAATTTCATTCTTTTTTAAGGCTGAGTAAATGTGAATGATGGCTTCCCTGGTGACTCAGGGATAAAGAGCCTGCAGTGCAGGAGACGCAAGAGGCTCAGGTTCGATTCCTGAGTTGGGAAGATCCCCTGGAGAAGGAAATGGCTGCCCAGTCCAGTATTCTTGCCTGGAGAATCCCATGGACAGAGGAGCCTGGCGACTACAGTCCATGGGGTCACAAATAGTCGGACATGACTGAAGCAACTAAGCACGCAAATGCGAATGACGTGAATGCTTTGAGGTAAAGAGGATACGCCAGTAGTTTTCCTGAAGACCAAACAGGAAGGAATACACTGAAATCACAGCAGAGGGTAGGACACCGGCTCCATCTGTGTTCTTCATTCCCACCTGAATAAACCACCACAAAAACAGCTGACATTTATATCATGCTTCTTATACAGTTACTACTTCAAAAGCTTTACATCTATTAAATTTTAACTTTCATGCAACAGTTCAGGGAGGGATAAATTTTATTCTCCTTGTTTTTTATTTTATGGGCTCCATGAAACACAGAGTAATGAACTCTTTTCCCCAAAGTCACACAGCTAGCAGTGGCAAAACTGTCATTTCAATTTAAACTCTCTGAGTCCAACAGTGCAATAAAATCTGGACAAAGCTCTCTGAATCTGTTTCCCAAACATGAGCAACCACAGCTGCTTCTATTTTTAACATCTTTTTATATGTCTTCCTCTTCTGCCACAAGAGAGGAACAAAAAGGGCAACTGATACTCTAAAACAAAAAGTGTTTCTCCCCTGGGGTATTTCTTATGCTCCCCAAAGATAGTAAGAACAAGAAATTCCTGCTGCTGCTTGAGGGACAGCAAGGAGGTGACAGGATGCTGGGTGGTTTCTGGCCTGGGAGCTGAAAGAGGGAGGTGTGACAGGGTTAGAGGGTTTTGAGTGCTTCTCCTGAGTCATCAGTGTTTTGGATATTTACACATTTTTAAAAAGATTTTTTTGACATAGACCATTTTTAGTGAAAGTCGCTCAGTTGTGTCTGACTCTTTGCAACCAGTCCATGGAATTCTCCAGGCCAGAACACTAGAGTGGGTAGCCATTCCCTTCTCCAGGGGATCTTCCCAACTTGGGATCGAACCCAGGTCTCCTGTATTGCAGGCAGATTCGTTACAGCTGAGTCATCAGGAAACCCAATTTAAAAAAAAAAAGTCTTTTAAAATTAAAAAAATTTTTTTAATTAATTTTTAAATAAAATTCTTTATTGAATTTGTTTCAATATTGCTTCTGTCTTATGTTTTGATCTTTAGGCCCTGAGGTATGTGGGATTTTAGCTTCCTGGCCAGGGATTGAACCTGCACCCCCTACGTTGGAAGGTGAAGTCTTAACCACTGGACCACCAGGGAAGTCACAGGATATTTATAATTCTTACCAAAAAAAAAAAAAAAAAAAACTCTAAACAGTGCACATCGGCTTTAATTCCACTCTGGATCATTGGAAGCTCCTAAAATAGAAATTATTGCAAATGTTTGCAAACATGGGAAAAGAATCTTTGGTCAGCCTTTTACTGGCTTACACATAAAAGCCATGTCTTGCTGATACTCTTTGTGGAACATGAGATGTTTTGATATTTATGTTGCTGAAGTTATAAAAATAGAGAAGTGGAAAAATTGTAGAAGTAAATCAACAAGAACCACTTCCTAATACTGAACATATGCCCATTCTTACAGACAAAATCTTTCTTTTTGAATGACGTGATTTTTCTTCTGCAAATCCAAATCCTTATTTTGTCTTTTTGCTCTTTGTACTGTAGAGCTTGGAAAAGGCAAATCTATTTTCGCATTTCAATAATAAGCCTCAACAGCCTCTGTTTAAATACTTCCTGTGATAAGAATCAAACAACTCAGAGGACAGATTTTCTATTTTAAGAAATACAACTTGGAGTATGAGAACATTGATATTGACAGTTGGCAATTGTCAGAGCATGTTTTCATGGTGTGTAAGGACAAAATATTCCTCATGACCTGTGGCTGAGGAAACGTCCATCCGACAAAAGTGTATGGAGGATATTGTTTGGGGTCTTTAACCACCAGGACTCCACAACTTTTTCTCCCCACAACCTATATCTGGCCCCATATTTAGCCTCTTGGTTGCCCAAATACTAGTGTTCATGCTCTATGCTCACCCCACACTGGAACCTGAATCTAGGGACATGCTTAACTATAGTTACTTACTCCGTGACACCACTCTGCCGAGTTCTGGCCTAGAGTGATTCTTCTGGTAAAATGTTTAGAATAGCAAACCTCTGTAATTTTACTTCCTAATTTTCTTTTCTTAGAAATGTTATTTATATACTTGGCTGTGCTGAGTCATGTGTTTCCCTGGTAACTCAGAGGTAAAGAAAGTGGCTGCAATGCAGGAGCCTCAGGAGATGCAGCTTCGAACCCTGGGTGGGGAAGACGCCCTGGAGAAGGGCATGGCAGCCCGCTGCAGCATTCTGGCCTGGAGAATCCCGTGGACGAGGAGCTATAGTCCATAGGGTTGCAAAGAGTCAGATACGACTGAAGCGACTCAGCACTCACGCACACTGTCTTAGTTGCACCACGTGGGATCTAGTTCTCTGACCAGGGATTAAACCCAGGCATTCAGAGTGTGGAGTCTTAGCCACTGGACCACCAGGGAAGTCCTGTCTATTTCCTAATTTTCTACTTGAGACGGTTTTTAATTTTTCTGACCTGAGGAGCCAGGCCTCTAGCACCAAGACCAGCCTTGTTTCAAAATCACATTGAAAAACTGTACTGGTAAATAAGAAAACTTCCCTTTTAAATTATAATAGTGATATGAACACTGAAAACTCAAATGAGACAAGAGCTGCCTTTTAAAAAATAAAATAAAATAAAATTAGCTATACTCTAGTTCCAAGTGCGGTTCTAAGACAATGGATACTACTCAACACTCATGTGGAAAAAAGAGCCAAAGACGTAACAACTGGATGTAGATTGTGTGACACTGGATTTGAAAGTCATGCAAGATGTGAGTGTTGTCCTGGAAGGCAAAGTTATAACAGCCTCAAATACCGCAAGGTAATATTTGTTACAAGCGGTGCTGGAAGAATATGTATGGGAAGAAAACATTATCCATATTTTTAGTTGTTTTCCTTCAAGAGAGAGAATGTAACAGATACCTACTTGAAACAGTGATATATTTTTCTTCCCTTTAAAATGTGGTGTCCTGGAACTTTCCACTTAATGAACCAGTGGGTTTCAGTTCTTCAGAAAAAGGATGTGTGTGCTGTGCTAAGTTGCTTCAGTTGTAACTCTGTGCAACTCTGTAGACTGCCAGGGTCCTCTGTCCATAGAATTTCCCAGGCAAGAGTACTAGAGTGGGTTGCTATGCCCTCCTCCAGGGTATCTTCCCAATCTAGGGATTGAACCCCAGCCTCTCGTGTCCCCAGCATTGGCAGGTGGGTTCTTTACCACTAGCACCACCTGAGAAGCCCCTCAGCAGAAAGCTAGGACACACTACTTAATTGCTTGTATATTTATAGGACTCTTGCAAAAAGTAGGCTCCTGGGAGGCAAGGTTTGATGAGAAAGAAAGGCTTTCTACATTTTCAAACTCCTTAAAGATTGGTGGTCTGAACTTTAGCTTTCACTAGGGATTGCAGGAAGAGGGAGCAGATAGGCTGAGATTAGGAAGGATATTGATTGCACAGGGAAGAACCGGAAATCCCCAGGCGTGAGTGGAGAAGAGGAAGACAGAGGACATGGTCAGATCCATGACTCCTTCCTCCCCGTTTCACGTCAAGTCCTGGAAGTGAGGTGTTAAAAACAACCAGGTAAGGTTTAGGGCGTATAAGAGAAGAAGTGCTTTCTCTCCATTTTTTCTGGGCACAGGCGGGAATTTCAAGTCCCCTCATTGGAAAAGACCCTGAGGCTGGGAGAGATTGGGGGCAGGAGGAGAAGGGGATGACAGAGGATGAGATGGCTGGATGGCATCACTGACTCGATGGACGTGAGTTTGAGTGACCTCCAGGAGTTGGTGATGGACAGGGAGGTCTGGCGTGCTGCGATTCATAGGGTCGCAAAGAGTCGGACACGACTGAGCGACTGAACTGAATGACTGACAGAAAGAAGAGCCACCAGCAAGGTGCATCCAGTTGACAGGTTAGAACAGATGTTGGGGGTGTTGTCGACTCCTCGCCTCTCCAACCAAGGCAGAGTTCAGTCATCGTGGAGGGACAAGCACAAGGATCTGATCAGGAAAGGGAAAAGACTGCAAGTTTTCCTCCTGGTGACTTTTAGCAGCGAATAACAGAGACTGCAGTTTCAACCCCTGGGTCAGGAAAATCCCCTGGAGGAGGGCATGGCAACCCACTCCAGTATTCTTGCCTGGAAAATCCTATGGACAGAGGAGCCTGGTGGGCTTCAATCCATGGGGTCACAAAGAGTTGAACATGACTTAGTGCCTAAGCAACAACAAACGAAGAGAAAAATGCCCAGTGTCCAAGGAAGATCAGAAACAGCCTCAGAGAAGTCAAACAGGGCGAGAGCCCCAGACCTCAGGATCCTTTCCTCCTCATCTCCACCTCCCCACATTCTCTGATAGAGGAAACACTCTGAACACCTGAGCAATCACCTGAAATAAAAAAAGTTAAACCCAAGTAGAATTTTAAACAATATGGGTGCCCAAGTTATATTTTATTGGCAAATTTAATTGCACTTTTTGTTTCAAACCTTTACAGGTCAAGATGGGAAAGCTTTCTTCGTTCTCTAGAAAAATAGAGAATATCATGCCTTTCTTCTTTTTTCCTCCTCACCTGAAAGTATTGTAGAAATGCTGATTCCTCCACAGAAAACAAAACTCTAGATGTACTCGTTAACTGTATTTGGTCCAGGCACTAACTCCTATTGAGTAAATTCTAAAATTCCAAAAATGATTTCATGTTTTCCATGATCACATCACCTTGCTGGACTGTAGCAAGGAGATCCCTATATCCTTTTGAAGACCTGTTTCTTTTTTACTCCTGAAAGTGGAAGTGATAGTTGCTCAGCTGTGTCTGACTCTTTGTGACTTATGGACTATAACCCGTCAGGGAGGCTCCTCTGCCCATGATGTTCTCCAGGCAAGAATACTGGAGTGGATAGCCATTCCCTTCTCCAGGGGATCTTCCTGACCACACAGGTTATATCTCAGATTCCCATTAACGGGTTGGGCTATTGGCTATGGCTATGACTATATTCCAGTCAATGGAATGTGGAAGTGATTTATTTTTTATTGAAATATAATTGCTTTACAATGTTGTGTTAGCTCCTGCTGTGTGACATAGTGAATCAGCTATGTATTATACATATATGCCCTCCATCATGGATCTCCCTCCCACTCCACCCCCCTTATCACTCATCTCAGTCATCACAGAGCGCCGAGCTGAGCTTCTTGTTCTATACAACAGCTTCCCACCAGCTGTCTGTTTTACAGCTAGCTTCCCACTAGCTCTTTGTACTTATGTCAAACAATCTCTCAATTCCTCCCACCCTCCCTTTCTCCCTGTCCATATGTCCACTCTCTACATCTCCATCTCTATCCCAGCCCTGGAAATAGGTTCATCTGTGCCATTTCCCTAGATTCCACATACACGCGTTCATATACAATATTTGTTTTTCTCTTTATGACTTTCTCATTCCATATGACTCTAGGTTCATCCACATCTCTACAAATGACCCAATTTTATTCCTTTTGATGGCTGAGTAATATTCCATTTTATATATGTACCATGCCTTCTTTATCCATTCACCTCTTGATGGACATTTAGGTTGTTTCCACATCCTGTCTATTGTAAATGGATGGAAGCGATTTATGTTGCTTGGCGGCCTGGCCCCTCGAACCTCCTATACATCCCCTGTTACTTCCCTCACCTGTCATTTGTGTGCTGAAGATGTAGGTGAGGACTCATTGGCTGAAAAACTAATATATGCCTTGATCCCTGAACAATTGTGTTTAGAACAGAGCCCCAACCTCTACCTGTCAAGAATTATGAAGGATCTGGGATTTTACAATACTCACAGGATAACTGGTGTATCTGCTACTGTTTTGTGGATCTTGGAAGAAGACACAAAACTCCTGAGTCAGAGACAAAAGACTTTACTATTCCCGGCAACATCAGTGGCCAGAGCTTCATGTTGGTTTGTATCTATTTTTCTTGTCTCCTGAGTTCTATTTAGGCAACACAGGACATGGGAGAGATGTCTCCACACGCAGTGAGCTACATTATAGGAAAGGAACACTGAGCTTGGGGAATTCACCAGTTTTATTGTAAGCAGAATCGAGCCTGCCCTTGTTTGTGGAGAAGACATTACTTCATCTTTCAAGGCTGACACAGTAACTATAGCCCTGTGAACAGTCCTGATAAAGGTCTAACTGAAATTTGCAATGATGCTCAGACTCTAGGCAGGACTGGATAGGAAACAAACTTCTGTAAAGTTAAGCCATTGAGCTCCTGGGTTGCTGTAGTATTTGCCAGTCCTACCTGATACCATGGATTGACCCAGAAAGAACCTTCCTTGCTCACCCCAGAAATTTAGCAGTAATTTCTCCTCTTCTGACTCATTCCATAGATTTTATTTTCTTCATCTGCAGCTGATAAGCAGCCAGGGGCTATATTTGTAGACTAAAGAAGCTCCTGGTCTTGTTTTTGCTGACTGTATAGAGCTTCTCCATCTTTGGCTGCAGAGAATATAATTAATCTGATTTCGGTGTTGACCATCTGGTGATGTCCATGTGTAGAGTCTTCTCTTGTGTTGTTGGAAGAGGGTGTTTGCTATGACCAATGCGTTCTCTTGGCAAAACTCTATTAGCCTTTGCCCTGCTTCATTCTGTATTCCTGGTGTATGGATATCATTCCTTAGAGTAAACCTACAAATATAATTTATAAATTGCTTTCTTTTGGAATTCAGCTGGGCAAATTTTGGACAAAAAATAATACTTTATTACTCTTAATTATACTTAACAATAATTAAATTCTCCTCTTTTTATGGGTACCATTACGGCTTCCCTGGTGGCTCAGAGGTTAAAGCGTCTGCCTCCAATGCGGTAGACCTGGGTTCGATCCCTGGGTCGGGAAGATCCCCTGGAGAAGGAAATGGCAATCCACTCCAGTATTCCTTGCCTGGAGAATCCCATGGACGGAGAAGCCTAGTAGGTTACAGTCCACAGGGTCGCAAAGAGTCGGACACGACTGAGCGACTTCACCTTCACCTTCACCTTCACCTCTTTTTATATAAATTTTTTCAATGTTGGGAAATAAAATAAGAGAACATGCAATACTTAATTACTCTTACCATATTTGAACTTTGAGTAATATATCAAAATTTTTGACATTTAGTAAATCAACTTGAGTTATACTGAATTGTAAATTTGCTAACAGAATGTACACACATTCTATCAAAATGTGTTTGCTAAACAAATCAATCAAGAATCTCCTCTCCACAATCATCAAATGATCACCAAAGACGGATCTCTAAAACTGTTAGTTCAATTCTTTTAAGAAAATGAAATCTTTGTACTTAAAACCATTTGTTATTCAAACCAAATTAGATACAGTGATTTAAAAATGTACAGTAAGTCCCTTAAATACATACCTTCAAGTTGGGAACTTTCAAAGATGTGAACATGGGTTTGCATGTCCAATTGCATAAGTTAGTTCACATGTCTAGTATAAATATACCAGTAAATTGTTGGGTTTTTTTTGTATTTTACTGTATTGTACTGTCGCTGTGTAACATGAGGAGCTGTTAATGAAGGCCTGATGGAATTGGAGACTCAGAGAAATGACAAAAAGAGACAAGAGTAAGAAGTAACTGAAAAACCAAAGACATTCACGACACAAGAAATGGCAAGGAGATTTTCTTTCTTTGAGGAAGCACTGTTAGTTTTCGAGGCACAGGACCAAAACGTAGAGCAGTACAGAAAGGTTCTAGCAGCCATTCAGAAGGTAACCCAGTGCCACCAGGTCATGTATGATGAAAAAAAAACAAAAAACAAAAAAACATTACTACCCAGACATCACTGGATAGTTTCTTCAAGACAGCAGATAGAATTGAATCCAGCAAGAAACTAGAACCTGTGCCATCAATGTCAGGCATGAGTGAAATTGCAGCTTGCCCTATGTCTCCAGAGAGGGAGTCTGAAGAACTATGGATGGAGGTTTGTAACTTTCTATAGGAGGCTGTGATCAAAACCATCCCCAAGAAAAGAAACGCAAAAAGGTAAAATGGTTGTCTGAGGAGGCCTTACTGAGAAAAGAAGAGAAGTGAAAAGCAAATGTGAAAAGGAAAGCTATGTCCATCTGAATGCAGAGTTCCAGAGAAAAGCAAGGAGAGATAGGAGAGATAAGAAAGCCTTCCTCAATGATCAAAGGAAGAAATAGAGGAAAACAACAGAATCAGAAAGATTAGAGATATCTTCAAGAAAATTAGAGATACCAAGAGAAAATGGGCATTTTCATATGCCCATTTTGCATTTTCATGCAAAAATGGGTACAATAAAGGACAGGAATGGTATGGACCTAATAGAAGTAGAAAATACTAAGAAGAGGTGACAAGAAAACACAGAAGAACTATATGGAAAAGATCTTCATGACCCAGATAACCACTAAAATTCACCTAAAGCCAGACAGCCTGGAGTGCAAAGTCAAGTGGACTTTAGGAAACATCGTTACAGACAGCTAGTGGAGGTGATGGAATTTGAGCTGAGCTATTTCAAATCCTAAAAGATGATACTCTGAAAGTGCTGCATTCAACATGGCAACAAATTTGGAAAACTCAGCAGTGGTTACAGGACTGGAAAAGATCAGCTTTCATTCCAATCCCAAAGAAAGGCAATGGCAAATAATGTTCAAACTACCACATTATTGCACTCATATCACACGCTAGCAATCTAATGCTCAAAATACTCCAAGCTAGGCTTCAACAGTACATGAACCAAGAACTTCCAGATGTAAAAGCTGGATTTAGAAAAGGCAGAGGAACCAGAGATCAAATTGCCAACTTCTGTAGGATGATAGAAAAAGCAAGAGGATTCTGGGAAAATATCTACTTCGGCTTCATTGACTATGCTAAAGGCTTTGACTGTGTGGATCACAACAAACTGTGGAAAATTCATAAAGAGACGGGTATACCAGACCATCTTACCTGCCTCCTGAGAAATCTGTATGCAGGTCAAGATGGGACAGTTAGAACCAGGCATGGAACAAACAACAAATTGGTTCCAAATTGGGAAAGGAGTACGTCAAGCCTGAATACTGTCACCCTGAGTATTTAATTTATATGCAGAGTACGTCATACAAAATGCCAGGCTGAATGAAGCACAGGCTAGAACCAAGATTGCTGGTAGAAATATCAATAACCTCAGATAGCCAGATGACACCACCCTTATGGCAGAAAGCAAAGAGGAACTAAAGAGCCTCTTGAAGAAAGTAAAAGAGGAGAGTAAAAAAGCTGGCTTAAAACTCAATATTCTAAAACTAAGATCATCGCATCCGGTCCCATCACTTCATGACAAATAGATGGGGAAACAATGGAATCAGTGATAGACTTTATTTTCTTAGGCTCCAAAATCACTGCAGACAGTGACTGTAGCAATGAAATTAAAAGTTGCTTGCTCCTTGAAAGAAAAGCTATGACCAACCTAGACAGCCTATTAAATACCAGAGACATTACTTTACTGATAAAGCCCTTATAGTCAAAGCTACGATTTTTTCCTTGATAGCTTAGTTGGTAAAGAATCTGCCTGTAATACAGGAGACCCAGATTTGATTCTTGGGTCAGGAAGATCCCCTGGAGAAGGGATAGGCTACCCACTCCAGTATTCTTTGGCTTCCCTTGTAGCTCAGCTGGTAAATAATTCACCTGCAATGCAAGATACTTGGGTTTGATCCCTGGGTTCGGAAGATAACCTGGAAAAGGGAAAGGCTACCACTCAGGTATTCTGGCCTGGAGAATTCCAAGGACCATATAGTCCATGGGGTCACTAAGAGTCAGACACGACTGAGCGACATTCACTGATGGTTTTTCCAGTAGTCATGTTTGGATGTGAGAGTTGGACCATAAAGTACGCTGAGCATCAAAGAATTGATGCTTTTGCACTGTGGTTTTGGAGAAAATTCTTAAGAGTCCCTTGGAGAGCAAGGAGATCAAAACAGTTTATCTCAAGGGAAATCTAGAAGGACTGATGCTGAAGCTGAAGCTCCAATACTTTGGCCACCTGATGTGAAGAACTGACTCATTGGAAAAGACCCAGATCCTGGGAAAGATTGAAGGCGGGAGGAGAATTGGATGACAGAGGATGAGATGGTTGGATGCCATCATAATCTAGAAGGACTGATGCTGAAGCTGAAGCTCCAATACTTTGGCCACCTGATGTGAAGAACTGACTCATTGGAAAAGACCCAGATCCTGGGAAAGATTGAAGGCGGGAGGAGAATTGGATGACAGAGGATGAGATGGTTGGATGCCATCACCAACTCAATGGCCATGAGTATGAGCAAGCTCCAGTAGTTGGTGATGGACAGGGAAGCCTGGTGTGCTGCACTCCATGGGGACTCAAAGAGTCCGACACGATTGAGTGACTGAACAGATGGACTCCATGTTCTATTGCTGATGATCCTTCAGCTCTACCATCTCTCATGCCTCTCCCTCCTCCAGTCAGTAACCCATGCCTATTTACTCAATACCAGGTGTTATACTGTACTACTGTACTTTTCAAAGTACTGTAAAATTAAAAATATTATTTGTTTTTTATTTTGTATGTATTGCTTTTGTAAAAGAAATATAAACCTTTTAGAGTACAGTATTATATAGTTAATTATGTTAGTTGGGTACCTAAGCTAACTTTGTTGGTCTTGAGGACAAATTAGATTTAACAATGTACTCCCAAAATAGAACTCATTTGTATGCAGGGGACTTGCTATATTTTATCTATTCATTAAAGAAAATGCATTAAGATTTATACCCAGAAATATGTTAGATGTGTATAAGAGACAGGAGTTGGACATAAAACCATAGCCTTTATGGATTACACACCATTTAAATCTATAATAAAACATTGGCTGTCTTCCCTGTGCTGTACAATACATCCTTGATGCTTATTTATTTCATACATATTTAGCTTGTATTTCTTAATCCCATACCTCAATCTTGCCCCTTCCATCTCCTCGCTGGTAACCACTAGTTTGTATTCTAATAAAGTTTCTGTTTTATTATTTACATTCCTTTGTTTTATTTTTGAGATTCCACAAGTAAGTGTTACCATGGAGCATTAGCCTTTCTCCTTCTTGTTTCACTAAGCATAATATTCTCTAGGTTCATTCATGTTGTAGCAAATGGCAGAATTTCATTCTTTTTTATGATTTACATTCCATTGTAAACATATACTACATCTTCTAAATCCATTTATCTATTGATGCACACTTAAATTGCTTCCATATCTTGACTACTGTAAATAATGCTGCAATGACACATGCAATGGCAATGGGACATGTGCATCTTTTCAAATTAGTGTTTTTGTTTTCTTCAGATATATACCCAGGAGTTTAATCGCTGGATTATACGGTAGTTCTATTTTTACTTTTCTAAGGAAACTCCATACTGTTTTCCATAATGGCTGCACCAATTTACATTCACACTGATATTATGCAAGGGTTCCCTTTCCTCAACATCCTTACCAACATTTGTTATTTATGGACTTTTGGTGATAGCGATGTGACAGGTCTGAGGTGATATTGCATTATGGTTTTGATTTGTATTTCTCTGATAATTAGCAATATTGAACAGCTTTTCTAGTCCCTGTGGGTCATCTGTATTTCTCCTTTGGAAAAATATCTATTCAGGTCTTCTGCTCATTTTTTTAATCATTTGGTGGGTATTGAGTTTATGAGCTGTTTATACATTATGGATATTAACCCCTTAATTATCATATAATTTAAAAATACTTTCTCCCACTAAGTAGTACTCTGTTTTGTTGGTGGTTTCTTTTGTTGTACAAAAGCTTTTAATTTAATTATGTCTCATTTGTTTATTTTTGCTTTTGTTTCCTTCGCTATAGAAAACAGATCCAAAAAACATTATTACAGTTTACACCAGAGAGTATTTTGCCTGTTTATCTGCCTATGTTTTATCCTAGAAGCTTTATGGTTTCCAGTCTTGCATTTAAATAATCTATTTTGATTTTACTTTTACATATGGTATAAGGAAATGTTCTAATTTCATTCTTTTACATGTAGCCATCCAGTTTTCCCAGCATCGCTTATTGAACAGTCTTTTCTGCGATGTATATTCTTTCCTCAACTGTTGTAGATTAAATGACTATAAGTGAATAAGTATATTCCTGGGCTCTCTATTCTGTTCAACTGAGCTATCTGTCTGATTATGTATGAGTACCAGTCTGCTTTAATTAATGAAGCTTTGTAGTATAGGCTGCTGCTGCTGCTGCTGCAAAGTCGCTTCAGTCGTGTCTGACTCTGTGCGACCCCACAGATGGCAGCCCATTGGGCTCCACCATCCCTGGGATTCTCCAGGCAAGAACACTGGAGTGGGTTGCCATTTCCTTCTCCAATGCATGAAAGTGAAAAGTGAAAGTGAAGTCGCTCAGTCGTGTCTGACTCAGCGACCCCATGGACTGCAGCCTACCAGGCTCCTCCGTCCATGGGAGTTTCCAGGCAAGAGTACTGGAGTGGGATGCCATTGCCTTCTCCGAGTCTGAAGGCAGGGAGTATGATTCCTTCAGCTTTGTCCTTTTTTTCTCAAGATTACTTTGGCAATTCAGGATCCCTTGTCATCTCATTTGAATTTTAGGATTATTTCTTCTAATTTCATTTTTTTTTAAATGTCATGGGTAGTTTGAAAGGAACTGCATTAAATTTGTGGATAGCTTTGAATGGACCTTTTAACAACACTAATTGTTCCAACCCATGGACACAGGATGTCTTTCCATTTCTTTGTACCATCTTCAATTTGCTTCATCAATATTGTATAGATTTTTGAATACAGGTATTTCACTGTCTTGGTTAAATTTACTCTTAGGTATTTTCTTTTTGATGCAATTTTAAACAGAATATTTTCTTCATTTCTCTTTCTTATAGTTCATTGTTAGTACATAGGAAAGCAACAGATTTCTGTATATTAATCCTGTACTCTATATTGTAACTTAATTCATCTATTAGTTGTAATAGCTTTTTGGTGGAGACTTCAGGGTATACTATATATAGTATTATATCATCTGCACAGAATGATGGTTTACTTCCTCCTTTCCCATTTAGTTGCCTTTTTTTTTATTTTTGTTATCTGACTGCTGTGTTTAGGATTTTCAACACTGTTAAATAGAAGCAGTGAGAGTAGGCATTCTTGTCTTGTTCCTGGTTTTATAGAAAAAGCTTTCAGCTTTTCACAATTTAATATATTAGCTGTGGGGTTGTCATAAACAGCCTTTATTATGGTGATATGTTTCCTCTATGCCATCTTTGCTGAAACTTTTTATCATGAATGTTAAATTTTGTCAAGTTTCCTGCATGTACTGAGATCATGTGATTTTTTTATTCTTTCCTATATTAATGTGGCACATCACATTGACTGATCTAAAGATATTGACCAATTCTTGCATCCTTGGAGTATATCCCACTTGAACATAGTGTTGTTGTTCAGATGTTAAACTGCATTTGCCTCTTTGCAACCTCATGGACTGTGGCATGCCAGGTTTCTCTGTCCTTAACTATCTCCTGGAGTTTGCTGAAATTCATGTCCATTGAGTCAGCGCTGCCATTCAGTCATCTCATTTTCTGTCATCCCTTTCTCCAGCTGCCCTCAATATTTCCCAGCATCAGTGTCTTTTCCAATGAGTCAGCTCTTCCCTGACTCAGGTAGCCAAAGTATTGGAATATTGGAGTTTCAGCTTCAGCATCAGTCCTTCCAGTGAATATTCAGGGTTGATTTTCTTTAAGATAGACTGGGTTGATCTCCATGTGGTCCAAGGGACTCTCAAGAGTATTCTCCAGCACCACAATTTGAAAGCATCAATTCTTTGGCACTTAACCTTCTTTACGGTGTAACTTTCACACCCATACATGACTACTGGAAAACACATAGCTTTGATTCTACAGACTTCTTTTGTTGTCAAAGGGATGTCTCTGCTTTTGAACACACTGTCTAGGTTTGCCACCACTTTTCTTCTAAGGAACAAGTATTCAGATCCTTTTAATGTAATGTTGGACTTGGCTTGCTGACATTTTGTTGAAGATGTCTGCATCTGTATTCATCATAGATATTGGCCTGTAGTATGCTTTTCGTGTTTTGGTAATGGTCAGCCTCCTAGAATAAATTGTAAGAGTTGACTCATTGGAAAAGACTCTGATGCTGGGAGGGATTGGAGGCAGGAGGAAAAGGGGACAACAGAGGATGAGATGGCTGGATGGCATCACCGACTCGATGGACGTGAGTCTGAGTGAACTCCAGGAGTTGGTGATGGACAAGGAGTCCTGGTGTGCTGCAGTTCATGGGGTCACAAAGAGTTGGACACGACTGAGCGACTGAACTGAACTGAAAGAAGCTATCCATTTCTTTCTAAGGTAACTTTATCTTCAAAAATTATGACTATTATTCAAGTATCAAGGTTTTGGTTTAATTAGATTCAGTGTTAATTTTTTTATTTAAACATCTACACTTGAAATATTTGATGAGTACCAGTTTGGACAAATTGGCAAAGATTTTCAAGGTGTCCCAACTAATGAGTCATTTTAAGCATAATAAATAAATACTATTATTATACTAATATCTATATACTATTGGTAATAGTATTTGCCTGATTAGTGTTATTATTAAGTTTTTAATAGCTATTTCTTTAACTCACAAAGGTAAAGTCAAGTGTTAAAGTATTGTAATGACAAGTGTCATGGAATAAAACTAACAGAATGACATTTTGCAATATCAGGGACAAGATCATTAGAATATGTTCCTTCTCCATGAGTTACTATGGTGAGTTCTTTTGACGTTTAATGTTGAACTAGGAAAACTGCAAAGAAGATACAGTTTTTGGTGTCCCAGAAAACTGGGACACATTTTACTTTATGTCAAAAGTAAAATTCATATTTCTGGAAATAATATTTAACATTTAATAATAATAATATTTGGAAGAGGGCATGGCAACCCACTCCAGTATTCTTGCTTGGAGCATCCCATGGACAGAGGAGCCTTGTGGGCTACAGTCCACAGGGTCGCAAAGAGTCAGACATGACTGAAGCAACTTAGCACATACCCAATAATATTATTTAACATTTCCACCACTGATATGAATTACAAGTGTCTGCTGTGTTCATAATGATTGGTTCTCTCCTGTTTTAAAGGTGAAACTGCCAACCTGTCACTGGCAGAATAAGCCATTTGAATGGCTTTCCAGTAATGGAGATAGATCTATACATTCTCAATGCCCTCCTTTTTTTGCCCTATTTAAGGGCAAATTGCACATTGTAGCCTGAAAACACAGAAAATTGGCCTACCTGGGGTACTGAACACATAACTTTGACCTGGTTGCTGATACATTAGCACCATTTTCTACTCAAAAGAGCAACCCTGTCACAGATTCAAGATCTCTGCCGCTGTAACATGTATGTTCTTAATCAATTTTCTATTTTCACATGGTCCTATGCAGGCTGTGCTGTGACTCTACCACACTGAGTTATATTTCTGTTCAAATTGAGAAACATAAAATATATATATTCTTTCTCCTAGAATTGATCATTCTGGGATTTTATGTTTCATATCTGGGTGATGTAATTTACAACTACCTCACCAACTTCCATGATGGATACCTGCTGTGCCAAGACTAGCGACTGTCTGTACTGATATAAGGATGGATGCTATTTTCTGAACTGATTGGTTGATATTTGTTTCCCCCAGAAGATTTATGTTGTCTATTAAATCTTCCACCACCATCTGGTATGATTAATGACTTGTGAAACTTGCCTCTTGTAGCCCCAAATCCATTGTTTGGCAAACAATGCAGGTGGGCATTCCATGAGATGAGCCAAGGTTTTGAAAATAAACGTTTCCTCAGCCAGCTGGGGGCAGATATACAAACAGCCCACCTGGAATTTATTCTCCTTCCCCATTCACTGTTCCAGAATCCCAGAGCATGGGGCAGCAGCTAGATTTTGACTATGAAACTGAAGCTTCGCTTTACTACACTGACAGCCTAGTCCAACCTATGTCATCATCCAGAGGTTTTGACGTCAGACTTATTTGTTATTTGCTAGTACCTTTGTTCAGAGAAGGCAATGGCACCCCGCTCCAGTACTCTTGCCTGGAAAATCCCATGGACGGAGGAGCCTGGTGGGCTGCAGTCCATGGGGTCGTTAAGAGTTGCACACGACTGAGCGACTTCAGTTTCACTTTTCACCTTCATGCATTGGAGAAGGAACTGGCAAGCCACTCCAGTGTTCTTGCCTGGAGAATCCCAGGGACGGGGGAGCCTGGTGGGCTGCCGTCTATGGGGTCGCACAGAGTCGGACACGACTGAAGCGACTTAGCAGCAGCAGTAGCAGTACCTTTGTTTTCTTGTTCTTTATTCACAACTCTTTACATTACTCTGTGCTCTATTCTTTAACTCATCTCTGACCTGACAAATTGCCATTTTCTTCCATCTCATTTTTTTCCCAGAAATAATGTATGATCATGATAAAAACCATTCAAATATTAAAAAGTATTATAGAACATCCCTGGTGGTTTCAGTGGTTAATAATCCACTTGTAAACACAGGGGACATAAATTCGATCTCTCATCTGGAAAGATTCTACATGCTGTGGGGCAACTAAGCCTGTGCACCGCAGCTACTGAGGCCACAAGTCACAACTAATGAAGCACATGTGCTCTAGAACTTGTGCTCTGAAACAAGAGTAGCCGCCGCAATGAAAAGCCTGCACACAGCAGCTAGAGAGTTGCCCCTACTTGGTGCAACTAGAGAAAAAGCCGGCATGCATCCGTGAAGACCCGGCACAGCCAAAATAATAAAATAAACAGAAAATAAAAATTTTCAAATTTTAAATATTATAAAGTAAAAGCCTAATATTATGCAAAAAAAGTAATCATTGTTAATAGGTTGCTTTGTTTCTTGGATGAATTTTCTATGCACGTGACATGTAAATAATACATATGTATTTTGTTTTGCATAAATGGAATCATACTATACATACTATTTTGAATTATTTTTCTACTATCATCTTTTTGAATACATATATATCACCCAATTTTTATATAAAGAGGGTCATTAACTATGTTATATAAACCAGAAGTCCTGAGATAAGAAATCACCAAGGCTTTCCTCAGCTGTCATTGGCAAGTCGGCTTTCTCTTCCTAGTTACACAATGGCAGTCGAAGTAGCAGAAAGTGTATTCTGGCATATGCCAAAGCATTTTGAAAGAGGAAGTGTCTTTTCTTGTTTCTTTAAGAGTGAAGAAATTAACTGTACTTCAGTTAAAGAAAATAAAGAGCAAAGAAAAGTTTCCTCCTTACACGTCATTGGGCAGATCACCAAACACCCACATCAAAGCAAAGAGGATGAGGCATGATTGTCGATTGTCTAAGATTAGTTATAATGAGCCCTAGGAATGACATGGGAAAGGGGCATTGCTTCTGCAGCAAAGAAGGGGAACACAATTGGAGCTCTGGTAATGAGAAAAAATGGGGAAATGGTTGCTGTGTAGGCAGCTAGCAATGTCAATTATAGTCCCTTTAGCCTTCTTTTTTTCAAAGCTGGGTCAATTATCCTTAAACATTTATTCCTTCTTTTAAATTTGAGAATCTGTCATATTTTTCTCAAAGTCCACCTGGGTTTTGATTAGGACCAAGAGGAATTTCTGGATTATTTTTCTTTATGTGGGTCTGTATAAGGAAAAATATCTCTACAATCTCAGGTTTTTCAACCATGAACATGGTTATCTCTCCATTTATCAAGTTTGTTTTCAAAGTCCTTAATACAGTTTAAAATTGTTGTAAAATAACAACGATCTTGTTGGAGGTTTACAGGGACAATATGACCAGACCTTCCAAACAGCTGCAAGAACAAAGGATTCTGGTGCCAAAGTGTTTGCAACAAACAGCCACACCCCCTCCCCTTTAGTATAAAGAAGCCTGCGTTCTAACTTGGGTAAGATTTTTGGGAGGACATTAGTCCATTATCTTCTCAGTTTGCTGGAGTTCCAAATAAAATCACTGTTTCTTGTCCCAACAACTCATCACTCAATTTATTGGCCTGTTGTGTGGTGAGCAGAATGAGCTTGTATTCGGTTATAAAAGTAGTTGGTTTTATAGAAGAATTCCAGATGAAAATATAGGAAGCGTGATAGTATTATAAATGAGCCATTTTATAACTTCTACAGTAATAACTGTTTCAAGCAATAATCATTAATGAATATCAAAACATCAAGAGGAAAGTTGATGACTATAATAGAAAGATCAGACAGGCACTCTTGAATTTACTTGTTAGTAAATGTGAACATGTCAATATTGCTTGCAAAAAATCTTGGACTTGACTGTAAAGTGAGATTATTAACTTCTGGTTTAATGAGAGAAGAAGAGTAGGGGAAAAGTTAAATATCACCAGGGGGAAGCAAATAGACAAATTCTGAAGGAGGATATTCTACAGAAGAACCATTTTATTTCATCCACAAGTCAATGACATGAACACAAAAGGGAGGATGACTGTTCTAAACTAACAGTGCATGCTAAGAGGCTTCAGTCATGTCAGACTCTTTGTGACCCCCTGGACTGTAGCCCACCAGGCTCTTTTGTTCATGGGATTCTCCAGGCAAGTATAAGGAGTGGATTGCTGTGCCCTCCTCCAGGGAATCTTTCCAACCCAGGGATTGAACCCACATCTCTTACGCGTACCTGCATTGGCAGGAGGGTTCTTTACCACTAGCACCACCCGGGAAGCCCAAACTAACAGAGACCTAAGAAATATAACCATCGTATGCCATGTGCGAACCTTATTTGTTTTTTTTTTTTTTCTGTTTCAAAGGAATTGCAAAAGGTATTTTTGATACAACTGAGGAAATACTATTACAAACAAGTTATTAGATAATATCAAAGAATTATTGTTAATTCTGTTACAAAAGAAAATAAGATTATTATTACATGAATAATGCTCCTAATTTCAGTGACATCTATGGAAGTACTTGTGATTTTAAATAAGATAATACCAAGAATTTTCCTGAAAATACTATAGCACCAACTCTACCCTCCCACCTCCAACGCATACTCCTAGGAAAGGAAACATAACAAAACAAAAATGAAGAAAAGAAAAAGGGAAAAAAAAACTAGTTGAAAAGAGTATTTTTAAAATGTTAATAGTAATAACAGTTTAATCTGAGAAATATGTTGTTCACTTATACTATTAATTGTACATTTCTGTATGCTTGACAACTTTCATCTTAATAGATTTTTCTTTTAAAGTTTGAGCGGTCTCTGGGAGATGGTGAAGGACAGAAAAGCCTAGTGTGCTGCAGTCCATGAGGTCACAAAGGGTCAGCACGATTCAGTGACTGAACAACAGAAGATTTAAAATCTAAAATCAAATTATTTTACTTTTGTGAGTCATAAATCCAAAAAATGTAACTCCTAATCAAGTTTTCTTGATCTTTGAAAGTCCAAAGAAATTATAATCTAACTTTCTTAAATTAACCCCCTATCCCAATTTCCCAATCTTTTTTTTCTGCTTAATCTCAGCCAGGTGCATCTCCAATTGCATGAATAGTGTTTGCTTTTTTTTTTTTTTAATACAGTGGTCCTTAGTCATGTTTAGGCATTTCCTCCAAAAATTCTAATTTCCTTTGCTTGAGATGAACTAGGGCAGTAGTTCTCGAACTTTTATGTATCTTAGAATCCCCTGGAAGGCTTAATAAAACACAGATCGCTGGACCCTATCCCCTGGTTTGTACTTTTTTTTTCTTTTTGGTTGAACCACGTGGACCGTGGGATCTTAGTTTTCTGACCAGGGATCAAGAGGTGCCCCTCCTATAGTGGAAGCACAAAGTATCATCTGCTGGATTACTAGGGAAGTCCCTGATTTGCATTTCTGAACAGTTCCCAGGTGCTATTGGTGGTTCTGGAAGCAGTCTGGGGACCAAACCCTGACACTCACTGCACTGTGGAACTGGCAGTTTTTTAAAAGCTATGAGCTGATTTTAATGTCAGTCAAGGCTGAGAACCACTGTTTGAAAACCTTCAGCAGGTACTGTCTTTAACCGATGTGGGTGTGGTTCTTTGGGGATCTCAGAAAATTAAATATGACTCATCCTTGAATGCTTCTTCCCGCATAGCTCAGTTAGTAAAGAATCTGCCTGCAATGCAGAAGACCCCAGTTCAAATCCTGGGCTGGGAAGATCCCCTGGAGAAGGGATAGGCTACCCACTCCAGTATTCTGGGGCTTCCCTTGTGGCTCAGCTGGTAAAGAATCTGTCTGCGATGCAGGAGACCTGGGTTTGATCCCTGTGTTGGGAAGATCCCCTGGAGAAGGGAAAGGCTACCCACTCCAGTATTCTGGCCTGGAGAATTCCATGGACTGTATAGTCCACAGGGTCACAAAGAGTCAGATACGACTGAGCAACTTTCACTTTCACTTTTCATCTTTGAAGGACAGGCTACACAGGATAATCAGCTTCAGACCCCACACCTGCCCACCACAAGACTAAAAAAAAAGAAAGAAAGAAAGAAAGAAAAACCTCCTAGAGAAGACCTATACCAAGCAAAATGATGTTCTTAGAACTTGCTGTTGCTAAGTTGCTTTAGTTGTGTCCGATTCTGTGTGACCTCATAGACGGCAGCACACCAGGCTCCCCCAACCCTGGGATTCTCCAGGCAAGAACACCGGAGTGGGTTGCCATTTCTTTCTTCAATGCATGAAAGTGAAACGTGAAAGTGAAGTCGCTCAGTCATGTCAGACCCTTAGCGACCCCATGGACTGCAGCCTACCAGGCTCCTCTGTCCATGAGAGTTTCCAGGCAATAGTACTGGAGTGAGTTGCCATTTCCTTCTCCATCTTAGAACATAGAACTTGGTAAACTCCAAAGATGGGAACTCTGTAAGTGAATGAAGGAGACTGATGGAGAAGAGAGAACCATGAATGATTTCTGGCTCACCAGGATGCCAGTCCATCTAAGTGAGTTGTTTGGATTCCATGGTTTGTCAACATTAATTCACCAGAGGTAATTATTTACGTGTGTGTGTGTGTGTATATTAGTTGCTCAGTTGTGTCTGACTCTTTGAGACCCCGTGGACTGTAGACTGCCAGACTCCTCTGTCCATGGAATTCTCTAGGCAAGAATACTGGTGTGTGTTTCTATTTCCTTCTCCAAGGGATCTTCCCAACCCAGGGATTGAACCCAGGTCTCTTGTATTGCAGGCAGACTCTTTGCCATCTAAGCCATGGGGTTTCCTGAGGCAATTACACTACTGTGCATTTGTTAGAATATCCACCTGTCTATATTTTAAAATAGTTTTTTCTAAAGTGTTTTTTTTTTTAAATGGGGATCATTTTAAAACCTTTATTGAATTTGCTACAGTATTGCCTCTGTTTTATGTCTTGGTATTTTTTGGTCTTGAAACTCATGGGATCCTAGCTCCCACACTAGGATTTAAACCTATCCTGTGCATTGAAAGGCAAAGTGTTACCACTGGACAGCCAGGGAAGTCCCTGTTCTTGTTGTTCATTCGCTCAGCCACGTCCAGCTCTTTGTGACCCCATGGACTATAGCATACCAGGCTTCCCTGCCCTTCACTGTCTCCCAGAGTTTGCTCAGTTTCATATCCATTTGGACAGTGATGCTGTCTAACCATTTCACCCTTCAGTCTTTCCCAGCATCAGGGTCTTTTCCAATGAGTTGGCTCTTCACATCATGTGGCCAGAGTATTAGGGTTTCAGCTTCAGCATCAGTCCTTCAATGAATGTTCAGGGTTGATTTCCTTTACAATTGACTTGTTTGATCTCCTTGCAGTCCAAGGGACTCTTAAGTGTTTTCTGCAGCACCACAGTTCAAAAGCATCAACTCCTCAGTTCTCGGCCTTCTTCATGGTCCAACTCTCACATCTGCACATGACTACTGGAAAAATCACAGTTTTGACTATACAGATCTTTGTTGGCAAAGTGATGTCACTGCTTTTTAATAAACTGTCTTGATTAGTCATAGCTTTTCTCCAAGGAGTAAGCATCTTTTAATTTCATGGCTGCAGTCACCATCCACAGTTATTTTGGAACCCAAGAAAATGAAATCTTCACCGTTTTCCGCTTTCCTCCCTTCTATTTGCCATGAAGTGATGGGACTGGATGCCATCATCTTCGTTTTTTGAATGTTGTGTTTTAAGCCAGTCTTTTCACTCTCCTCTTTCACTTTCATCAAGAGGCTCTTTAGTTCCTCTTAGGGTCGTGTCATTTGCATATCTTTGGTTGTTGATGTTTCTCTCAGCAATCTTGATTCCAGCTTGTGATTCATCCAGTCCTACATTTCGCATGATGTACTCTGCATATAAGTTAAATAAGCTGGGTAACAATATACAGCCTTGACATATTCCTTTCCCAATTTTGAGTCAATCCTTTGTTCCATGCCAGTTTTAACTGTTGCTTCTTGACCTATGTATATAGAGATTTCTCAAGAGACAGGTAAGGTAATCTGGTACTCCCATCTCTTTCAGAATATTCCACAGTTTGTTGTGATCCATACAGTCTAAGGCTTTAATGTAGTCAATGAAACAGAAGTAGATGTTTCTTTGGAATTCTCTTGCTTTTTCTACAATCCAACTGATGTTGGCAATTTGATCTCTGGTTCCTCTGCCTTTTCTAAATCTAGCTTTTACATCTGAAAGTTCTCAATTCACTTACTGTTGAAACCTAACTTGAAGGATTTTGAGTATTACCTTGCTAGCATGTGAAATGAGTGTGCAATTGGGCAGTAATTTGAACATTCTTTGGCATTGCCTTTTTATGGGATTGGAATCAAAACAGTTTTTCTACTCCTGTGGCCACTGCTGAGTTTTCAAATTTGCTGGCATATTGAGTGAAGCACTTTAACACCATCGTCTTTTAGGATTTTAAATAGCTCAGTTGGAATTCTGTCATGTCAGCTAGCTTTGTTTGCAGTAATGCCTCTGAAGGCTCACTTGACTTCCCAATTCAAGATGTCCAGCTCTAGATGAGTGACTACACCATCATGGTTATTCAGGACATTAAAACCTTTCTTATATAGTTCTTCTATGTGTTCTTGCCACTTCTTAATCTCTTCTGCTTCTGTTAGGTCCATACCACTTCTGTCCTTTATTGTGCCCATCCTTACATGATATGTTCCCTTGATATCTCCAATTTCCTTGAAGAGAGCTCTAGTCTTTCCCATTCTACTGTTTTCCTCTACATCTTTGCATTGTTCATTTAAGAAGGCCTTCTTATCTCTCCTTGCTGTTTTCGGAAACACTGCATTCAGTTGGGTATATCTTTCCCTTTCTTGCCTGCCTTTTACTTCTTTTCTTTTCTCAGCTATTTGTACAGCTTCCTCAGACAACCAGTTTGCCTTCTAGCATTTCTTTTTCTTTGGAGTGGTTTTGGTCACTGCCTCTTGTACAATGTTATGAAACCCTGTCCATAGTTCTTCAATCACTCTCTCTACTAGATCTGATCTCTTGAATCTATTCATTACCTCCACTGTATAATCATTATAGATTTTATTTAGGTAATATCTGAAGGGCCTAGTGGTTTTCCCTACTTTCTTCAATTTAAGCATGAATTTTGCAATAAGGAGGTGATGATCTGAACCATAGCTAGCTCCAGGCCTTGTTTTTGCTGACTGTATAGAGCTTCTCCATCTCCACTCTACAAAAAATATAATTAATCTGATTTTGGTATTGACCATTTTGGTGATCTCCTTGTGTAGAGTCATGTCTTGTGTTGTTGGAAAAGGGTGTTTGCTATGACCGCTATGTTTTCTTGACAAAACTCTGCCAGCCCTGCTTCACTTTGTAGTCCAAGACCAAACTTACTTGTTACTCCGCATCTCTCTTGACTTTCTACCCTTGCATTCCAATCCCCTATGATGAAAAGGACATTTTTTCTTTTTAGTGTTAGTTCTAGAAAGTGTTGTAGTTTTTCATAGGACAGGTGAACTTCAGTTTCTTTGGCATAGTGGTTGGGGCATAGAGTTTGATTACTGTGATATTGAATGGTTTGTTTTGGAAATTAACTGAGATCATATTGGCATTTTTAAGATTGCACCAAGTACTACATTTTGGACTCTTTTGTTGACTATGAGGGCTATTCCATTTCTTCTAAAGGATTCTTGCCCACAGTAGTAGATATAATGGTCATCTGAATTAAATTCTCCCACTTCCATCATTTTATTTCACTGGTTCCTCAGATGTGAATGTCAATCTTGCCATCTCCTGCTTGAGCACATCCAATTTACTTTGATTCATGGACCTAACATTCCAGATTCCTATACAATAATTGTTCTTTACAGCATTGGACTTTACTTTCACCACCAGATGCCTGAGCATCCACAACTGAGCATTGTTTCCACTTTGGTCCAACCTCTTCATTGTCTCTGGAGTTATTAATAGTTGTCCTTTGCTCTTCCCACATAGCTCAGTCGGTGAAGAATCTGCCTGCAACGCAGGAGACCTAGGTCAGGAAGACCTAGGTTAGGAAGATCCCCTGGAGAAGGAAATGGCAACCCATTCCAGTATTCTTGCCTGGAGAATCCCATGGACAGAGGCGCCTAGCAGGCTACAGTCCATAGGTTCGCAAGGGTTGGACATGCCCTAGTGACTAAACCACCACCACTTCCCCAATAGCATATTGGACCCCTTTTAACCTGGGGGAGCTCATCTTCTGGTGTCATGTTGTTTGCCTTTTCCTATTGTCCGTGGGGTTCTCCAGGCAAGAATACTGGAGTGGACTGCCGTTTCCTCCTCCAGTGGACCACATTTTGTCAGAACTCTTCACTACGATCTGCCTGCACAGCAAGTCTCATAGCTTCACTGAGTTACACAAGCCTCTTTGCTATGACAAGCTGTGATCCATGAAGAAGAGGGATGTCCCAACCTGTGTACCTTATGGTCTTTCTCAAGAATTGAGGCATTTCAATGGTGGCAATCCCAGTTCTCAGGTCTTTCGTTCTCAGGTCTCTAGTTTTACCGCAACAAGAATGTACAAAATCTCTTTATTTCCATTGATCCTTTGAATTTGGGCACTGTTCTACTTTTGTGAGCCAAGTTCAGTTCATGACACGGGGGCTATTGTGACTTTCTCTCATTGATGAAGTGTGTGTGAAACCTACTTCTTCTGGAAGATTTTTACCTAGTCTCCATTTAGGTTTCAACTAGAGAAGATGCCTCAGCCAGTTCCTGAACTGAGGGTCTCAAAAGTGTGTCACCAGGGGCATAAGGTGGATGGGTGCTTCTGCCACCTGCTCCTCACGACATGTTCTGCCAGCCTTTGTTTCATGCCTTAAGTAGCATTTCTTACTCTTATATCTTTATTTTGTTAATTACAGGATATATCTTAAGTATTTTGTTTCCCCTCTGCTCTTTCTTGACCCCTTTCAGAAAGGTTTGGCTGAGATCCTTGCATTTAAAATGCTTGTAAAATTGTACCCTTTACTTCTCTACTGTAGAAAAAAACCCAAATGAATGTATTTTTGTTTTTAATTCTTTCTTCCCAGCCCATATGTTTATTTTCTCATTTGTTCTATTAGAGTTTGCTTTGTGGTGTTTTCCATAGTAAGATAGATGAGTGATTTGAGTTATGGATCTACTAAAAGCATCAACTGTTGTAACAACCCTCATCCATCTTCACCTTTTTGAACTGGCTAATCTGACAGAGGAGGTATTTTGTATTCTGTGAACATCTACCACAGGCCTATTTTTGATCTATTGTTGTTCTACCTGGCTCCCTTTTATCTTGGCTCATCCTGGTTGGGTCTTTCCTTAAGAGTCCCAAATTCCATACATTTCTTGGCATGTCTCTACAGGGCCTGGCTAATGCTTGCATTGTCTACTTTGAGTAAATGTTGTGTTGCTTTGAAGCTCATCCAATAATTCTTTGAATAATTTACTCTGTTCTTGGTTTCCCCCATCAAATCTGTCCAAATTTTATTTAGCAGTTTTTCATACCTTTCCCAGTCTTTAAGGGTAATTCTCCCAGTTAATTGTACTGTGGTCTCTGCACCTTTGATCCTGTCTCCTGTTGGGGGTCAAATGCTGGGCCCTTCCTGATGACTGTCTGAGACCTCACTGCTCTTCCTGGGTCAGATTTATTGGGGCTCCAGTTGCCCTTTCTGTTATGCAACTTGTACATCTCTCTTTTCCAATAGCTGGATAGATATTTTTCTCCATTTTAGGTGTATTTTTGCTAGCCTCTAAAATCTCATTTTCCTTTCATGTTTCTCTAGTATGCCCTCAATCCCACTTCTTAAGAAAATATCTTTTTTTTTTTCCCTTCAGTGTAATAAAGTTTTTTTCCTTTCTTTTGATTTTATTCTGCTGTTTCTGTCCTGTTAGTAAGTCAGTCAGACTAGGTGGTTGAAATGTGTGTGTGGTGAATGTGTAAAGGACATATTCAGATGCTCCTATTTTATTGAATTTTACATGTCAAAATTGATGTAAATTCTGTCCATTCCACCTTACTTTCTGAAAATTCTGTTCCTATTATTTTGCTTGTTTCTATTGTTTCTAAAGATATTCTGGCTTCCTCCACCCACTATCTTCTTTCCTAACTCCTTTTTATATTTTCAAGACATCATTCCCTTCCTTTCTTCCTCTTTTATTATGTTACTATATAGTCTATTTCATTTTCAGAAGACAGTTTTACTTTCCTTGTCATCTGCTTCCATTATAATTCATTAACTGGACCATGGCTCAGTCAAAAGCATATTTATTTCCAAACTTGGAAGTTTTTTTCCATTTTATTTTTGTTACTGACTTCTAGGTTGAATTAAGGTCACAGTATATCATTTATGTGACTTCAAATCTTTTTGTAAATAATTCATGTGTATTTGAAAAATGTGATTTGTAGTTTGTGCATAAGTTCCACAAGCACTACTTTTCATCAGGTCAGGTTTGTAGGGTGTGCTATTCAAACATTTTATAGCTTTTCTTTTTTAATCTGAATTTTAATCTACTGAAGGAAGAGGTGTTAAAATTTTTCCCATTCTGATTGTACAAGTTTTAGCTTTCCCTTATGTAAAATCTTACTCTCTATAGTCTGTGGTTATAAACAGGAAAGTACACATTTGAGGGTGGGATGATTTGGGAGAATGGCATTGAAACATGTATACTATCATGTAAGAATGAAGCACCAGCCTATGTTCGATACAGGATACAGGATGCTCAGGGCTGGTACATGGGGATGATCCAGAGAGAGGAAATGGGGTGGGATGTGGGAGGGGGATTCAGGATTGGGATCTCATATACACCCATGGTGGATTCATGTCAATGTATGGCAAAACCAATGCGGTATTGTAAAGTAAAATAAAGTAAAAATTAAAAAAAAAATGTGTATTTTCTGAATGTTTTATTTTTATGAATAAATGTTTTCCTTTTAGGAATAAAATTTTTCCCTAGAATCTTCAATAAAAAGTTATATAAAAGTGGTGAGCCTGTACTCAATGATCAACTGTAGCTTCAGTAAAATTAATACTTTTTGTAAGGTGCATCTGCTAGTGATGGATTTTTTAAGTTTTTGTTAATATGGGAATGTCTTAAATTCACATTTGTTTTTTTGAAAGACAGTTTTGCTGGATATATTATTCTTGGTTGATAGTCTGTTTCTCTCAGGACTTTGAATATGCTGTCCTACTGTTCCCTGGCTCCATGATTCCTGATGAAAAGTCATGGAATGTGTGCATTTATTTATTATTATTTTTCAAATATTCCTCCTTCTCAATTTTCTCTCACCTCTCCTCCTAATATGCCCATTATATGTATGTTGATATGCTTAAGGGTTTCCCCTAAGACTCTGAGGCTCTGTTCAGTTTTGTTTATTCTCTTTTCTTTCTACTCCTAAGTGTATATAATATCAAGTAGCCTAGGTTATAGTTTTATAGTTTTTTCTTCTGCCATTTCAAATCTGATGTTGAGCCCAACTAATGAATTTTTTATTTCAGTTATTCTTTTCAACTCCATAATTTCTCTTTGGTTCTTTGTCATAATTTCTGTCTCTTTGTTGACATTCTCTATTTGGTGACACATGGTTCTCACACTTCCCTTTAATTCTTTAGTCATGGCTATTCTTATTTCTTTGAAAATATTTATAATAGCTTGCTTAAAGTTCTTGTCTAGTACATTCAGTGTCAGAAATATTCAGGGACAATTTATATTAACTTTTTCATTCTGAGTATGGGTCATAGTTTCTTGTTTCTCATCATTTTTTGTTTAAGATTTAATATTTAAAATAATAAAATATTTTAATTCTGGGAATCACAGTCTCCTTCCTCATTTCGGGTTAGTTGTTGCTTTTCATGGGTATTATTACTGTTGTTGCTGTTTGATTGTTTAGTGACTTTCCTGGACTAATTCTATAAAGTCTATATTCTGCATTCTGTGCGGCAACTGAAATCAGTTAACTTATTGATCAGGTAATGATTTAATAGTTATTTCAATAACTATCCCAGCCTTTGCTAAGTATCTTTGTATGGGTGCATGCACTGGACATGCTTTCAATGCTACAGCAGGAAGTTCACAACTCTGCCTTAACTCTCTTCTTGCTTGCACAGAGTCTCAAGGTCTGTGAGAAGTGAGGGATTATGTTAAATGATTGCCATTTATTGTTTCAAGAAATATGCTAGGACAGAATAGCTTGCACAGATCATGTCCTGAGTCAAGTTTTGAGAATGAAGCTTTTTCAGGAAACTAACAGATATTCAGATACTGGCAATTTTCTGCATATGGGACTTTCAGGCAGTTTCAAATCTGTCCTCTCTAGGTTCTCTAGGGTGCTGGTTTTCACACCTATGACAGTTGCAGGCCTGTTGGCTTTCATGGCTACCATGGTGCTGGAAAGGCAGATGAGACTAGAGCAAATTAAAACATCACAAGACTCATAATTACTACTGAGATGCAGCTGTTTTCTTGAACAATACCCCTTAGATTGTTGCAAACTAGTTGTTAATTTCCAGAGTTCTAAAAAAGTTGATTTTGACAATATATACTTTTATGAAGGAGATGATTTTCAGAGATCCATATTCCATGATTCTGGAAGTACTTATCCCCCATGTTTTGAAAATCTTTCAAAAAATATTTTAATTTCTTTTTCTCATTGTGCATCTTTCTGGATAATTCCTTCTGATCTATCTTGCATTTTACCAGTTCTCTCTCTAGCTCTGTCTCATCTACTGTTTAAATTTCGAAAGAATTTTCATTTCAGTGATGATGTTTCTTTGTAACAATGTTGCCGTAGCTTGTGAGCAACCTCTCAACTTCAAAGAAGTAAAAAGGAAAAAATAAGTACATATTATGTTCATGAAATTCATTATTAGATTTTTTTCAATTCTAGAAGCTCTGTTTTCATGCTTTTCAAATCTGTTGGTCATTCTTTATAGTTTTCTGATTTCAGATACATTCAAATAAATCTTTTATGTTTTAAGCATAGTAATTATAGAATTATATATCTGATGATTTTACTCATTATCATCCTATTATTTCTGCTATTTTGCTGCTTTGTTTTTTCCTGTTTCCAGTGATTTTGGGGGGTGATTCATGAATTTTTCCTGTAAAATTATTTTTGGAAGTTCTTTGATGCCCAGGGTGAAGATGAATTCCACAGAAAGAATTTTTGTTTTCATTTGATATTTCCAGATAAAACTATTCAATATAATCTGAGATAATTTTAAGCCAAATTTTCAACTTGAGGTGTTTTTCACTATACAGGAAATAAGAATAGGATCTAATAGCTTTGTTTTCTACATGTCTCTATAGGCACATGCATGCTCAGTCAGTTCTGACTCTTTGTGACCCCATGGACTCTAGCCCACTAGGTTCCTCTATCCATGGGATTTTTCAGGCAAGAATACTGGGGTGAGTTGTCATTTCCTTCTCCATGAGATCTTCCTGACCCAGGGGTCAAATCCATGTCTCTTCCTCTTGCGTTTCCTGCATTGGCAGATGGATTCTTTACTGCTAGCACCACCTGGGAAGCCTGCATATCTCTATAGCAGATTTAATTTTTATTGGAATTTTTTCAGGTTGTTTCAATGAACTATTTTGTTTACATTACATATAATTCATAAAGATATTGATGAACAGTTTTATACTTTTACTTCCCAAATAATTTTACCAATGTGGTGATACAGCATGACTTCCTATGTCAAAGGCACTTCCACTCAGTTGTAGATATATAGATAACTTTCTTCCCTGCTGATTAATCTTTGAGAGTAATCTAATTTTCTGCTTTGGTGGATGAGTGAGCTAAACAAATTCTCTGTTTCCCGACAAGCCTAAAAAAGAAGCATTCTTGATGGAACATAATCAAATATTTTACCAATGTGGTGATACAGCATGACTTCCTATGTCAAAGGCACTTCCACTCAGTTGTAGATATATAGATAACTTTCTTCCCTGCTGATTAATCTTTGAGAGTAATCTAATTTTCTGCTTTGGTGGATGAGTGAGCTAAACAAATTCTCTGTTTCCCGACAAGCCTGAAAAAGAAGCATTCTTGATGGAACATAATCAAAGTTTCAACTGTTACACAAGAAGGTAGGAAAGTACATTTTCAACTTTATTCATTCTATTCATGTCATCTTTTATAACAATTATGAAAAATGACAATGGAAGAAATAAGTTTTGAATATATATATTTTTTCATATTTTCTGTTAAGGACTACAACTGAGACCCCAAAAATATTTAACCACTTTTAAAAATCAAACAATTATTATGGATGAAAATTTTTATTTAATAGGGTCTAGAGACTATCGTATAAAAACAATATGTAGAAATTCATTATTTCAACAAATATACATGGGTACACAGATGATCTAGAACATATGAACAGATTATACTTATCACCCTAAGGAAGTATATAGAATAAGAGGAAAACCATGACACACAAATGACATGTCATTACAAAATATACAGCAAAAATATAAGCTGCAAATCAGATAGAAATAAAATTTTATAAAATTTCATAGATTAAAATACATACAATTATAGACTAAAGTATGTTATAAAACAAAATTTGTTTCTCTGACAGAGAAACAAAAATTGCAGTCTAAGGCATTGTGAAAACAATTATTGAAAGTTTAAAAATCACTGTACCCCTCTCCCCAAATGATATAAAAGATATATATGATAATGATTCTGTATATACTATAACATCCTAATTGTGAGTGTGGAGGTGAGTATGTTTAAATTTTAGGCAAAAAAGTCAACATAATCAATCAATGTAAGATACTAGCGATTTTTTTAAATTATGAAATTTTTTGGATGATTCCATAAATAATTTAAACTATTTTTACTAAATTACCAAATATAACCTAAAAATTGCCATGATATCATGGAGCAGCAGCTGTACTTGAGACTCATTCACATCTGAAGATCCTAGGTATTGCCATAGCAAGAGGGGACTGGGCAATTTTGGTGGCGGGGATGAGTGTAAATTTTAAAGTGAAATGGAAGGACATTTGTGGATTATATTTTCCCATTATATAGTACCTAAAAATTGCCGTGATATCATGGAGCAGCAGCTGTACTTGAGACTCATTCACATCTGAAGATCCTAGGTATTGCCATAGCAAGAGGGGACTGGGCAATTTTGGTGGCGGGGATGAGTGTAAATTTTAAAGTGAAATGGAAGGACATTTGTGGATTATATTTTCCCAATATATAGCAGTATATATATATATGCCATCACACATCATCGTCCTGCAAAATGATACTGACATTTTTCCAAAAAAGGAAAAAAAAAGGGAGAGAGAGAAGAGATACTAGTGTAACCTTCCCTTGAAATTTGGTGGACTTTTGTAATGTCCTTGATAAATAAAATGTGAAAGATATATCACAGTGATTTAAAAGTCATAAAGTTTGATGTAGCTTAAAACTTAATATCTCACTTAAGACACATGTCTTGGGTCCCTTCAGATGACATATAAGAATTATGCACACTTGAAAGATACTGTGTTGGAGATACTTTTAAAATCATATAGAGACAGAAAGAGTCACATGAGGAGCCACATTGTGTCAGATCCCAGCTCTGAATCTTTACAGCATCAGTGTTAGACAAGTAAAGCAACCTTGAAATATTCCAAACCCACACTCTCAAGGTTTGTTTCTTTTTCTAGACCTCCTACTGAGACACTTCAGATCAGTTCAGTCACTCAGTTGTGTCAGACTCTTTGTGACCCCATGAACTGCAGCACACCAGGCCTCCCTGTCCATCACCAACTCACAGAATCCACCCAAACCCATGTCCATTGAGCTGTCCAACCATCTCATCTTCAATCTTGATTCCAGCTTATGCTTTTCCTCCAGCCCAGCATTTCTCATGATGTACTCTGCATAGAAGTTAAATAAACAGGGTGACAATATACAGCCTTGAACCAGTCTGTTGTCCATGTCCAGTTCTAACTGTTACTTCCTGACCTGCATACAGTTTTCTCAAGAGGCAGGTCAGATGGTCTGGTATTCCCATCTCTTTCAGAATTTTCCACAGTTTATTGTGATCCACACAGTCAAAGGCTTTGGCATAGCCAATATTTTCAGCTGATGCCAAATAATTTCACATGTACCTCTACTGATGATCACTAATTATGCACACAGAAACATTTTCAGATACTCATATCAAAGTTTAAATTTTAGTAAATATGTGTTCATATATAGACACTTGACAATATTTGGAATGAGTATTTGTCAATGTGGTAGTATTTCATTTTACTGTCCATGAGATGCCAGATATTTCTATCTTTGAGATAACTATAATTGTTATAACTATTATTCAAATATTCTAAGGACTTGATATGATATTTTATTTAAAACACTCCTATCCTTCTAGAGCTAAAACATGAGTGTTCACAGTGTATGCTTAGAGCTCTAGAGGGTAGAATAATTGAACTACCTATTTCAGATGTCTATAATAGTTTGGCTTAACTGAAACATACTAATCAATCATAGCAATCTTCTCCACTGAACCTTGAAGAGGCTTCACAATACTTCTCAACACACCATCTTGGCAATTGCTATCAATATATCTTAGCCAGCACTGGAAATGAAACATATTTTTCCATCTTTAGACTAGAAGTACAAACCTACAGTAATAGCTACTCTCCTGATGTAGCTGTACAGACATAAGACATGCTCAGAATAAGCATTAAGATGCAAATCTTCTAGCTTGTCTACTTTTAACAGGACAAGGATCTGTTAGAGTTATGAGAGTATATTTCTATTATTTTTGTTATAAGTTCTCCTCTTTAGAGGCATGTACATATAACTTGTACATATGACTTGTTTTTGCCAGTGAAGTGTAAGCAAAAGTGTTTTATGTCTCTGAGCAAGTTGGTCTCACCCTCCATTGTCAATTTTGAGTTATTTAAGTCACAGCAGCCTCCATAAACTTGAGTCTAGAGTGACTACCTGGTTGAGAAGAACTCCCTCTGCCAAAATTTTGATACTTTGGGTGGAGTAGAAGATAAATAAAACATATTATTTTATGCCAGTGAGATAGAAAATCATTTGTTAAAGAAAATGGTGCAATGCCAAGTCTTTCATAACTAATTCAGAAACTGAGTTGCTGTCACTGAAAACAGTAACAGTGATTATAACTAAAAGATGTCTTTGGCATAGGGCCTAGGCAGTTGGTGGCTTTTGTGCTACTATCAGAGACTGGAAATCTGATAATCCATAATGCTCAGTGGAAAATGAGTAAAGTGTCTCTCATAGTAGAATGTATGATTAATGAGTTAATATGTCTAGGGAAAGAAAGAAAGACTTTTTTTTAGCTTTTTTTTTTCTAGTTTATGTCAGCTATGCTTGGCCAGGTATTTGAAAAGTGGTTACCAAAATAGTGTAGGACTCCCAAAAGATGGAGTTGATATCTGTGTATTCACTCTCTCATAGAAGAAATAAAAATATAGCCAAACTATAATTATCAAACTTTTCAGGACTTTTGCAATTAATTGAAAGCACAGAAAACATGAAAAGCATTTATTCAAGAAAAACTATAAACCTTGATAAGAGCAGTGGGGTCCAGCATTTTACTTGGAGTAAATCTCCATTTCCCCTCCCTAGAGCCTTGATGTGTTAGTCATGAGGGCTGACTCTTTTGAAGCCTGTTTAAAAAAAAAAAAATCATCTGGAAAAAGGTAATATATTGATGTCCTTTGAAATTCTCCATTCCAATTTTGTTACTATTTGATCTTACAACTCCCTGGGAAAAGCCCTACCTCCAGGGTCTTTTGAAAACAATAGTAACCAGCACAAAATTTATGTGCAAACAAAAACTACATATAGATGTTTACCTATAATTGGTAAAAACTTCAAGAAACCAAGGTATCTTTCAATGAGTGGGTAAATAAATAAAAATTAATGATTCATTTATACAATGTGTATTATTTAGAGAAGAGGAAATGCCTTTTCAAGCCACAAAAACCAGTTAAGTCTTATAACACATATTTCTAAATGAAAGAAGTTAGTGTACAAAGGTTAGATTTTATATGATTATATTATGTCAATCTGGAAAAGGTGAAACTATACATGGATTTAAAAGATCAGGAGTTGCCAGAGGTCCAAAGTGAGAAGGAAGGTGGAGCAAGTGAAGCACAGGGGATATTTTTAAGATAGTGAAACTATTTGTTCAATATTGTTTCAGTGGACACAAGGCATTATGCATTTGTCAAAATGGTGACTGCAGCCATGAAATTAAAAGATACTTTCTCCTTGAAAGAAAAGTTTGACCAACCTAGTCTGCATATTAAAAAACAGCCACATTACTTTGCCAACAAAGATCCGTCTAGTCAAAGCTATGATTTTTCCAGTAGTCATGTATGGATATGAGTGTTGGATTATAAAGAAAGCTGAATGCCAAAGAATTGGTGCTTTTGAACTGTGGTGTTGGGGAAAACTCTTGAGTCCTTTGGACTGCAAGGAGATCCATTCAGTCCATCTTAAAGGAAATCAGTCCTGAATATTCATCAGAAGGACTGATGCTGAAGCTGAAGCTCCAATACTTTGGCCACCTGATGTGAAGAACTGACTCATTGAAAAGACCCTGATGCTGGGAAAGATTGAAGGCAGGAGGAGAAGGGGACGACAGAGGATGAGATGGTTGGATGACATCTTCAACTCTATGGACATGAGTTTGAGTAGGCATTGGTGATGGACAGGGAAGCCTGGCATGCTGTGGTCCATGGGGTAGCAAAGAGTTGGACATGACTGAACCACTGAACTGAACTGAACTGAATAAAACTTTATAGCACACAGAATGAACTTTAATATATACAATTATAAAATAATTTTTCAGGTCAGGAGATCTCAGACTGGAATGCAGATTATGGCAGAGTGGTCTAACTGTATTAGAAACATAGGGGGAAATATCATAGAAAGGAGCAAGAAAAAAACACTGAGCTAATAATTTCATAAATGTGTAGAAGCCTCTCAGACCGAAGGCAAAGAAAGACTGTAGAAACTTTATATTCTTTTAATATGTAATAATGTGTTTATAATCAAATAAAAGCTAATGATTCTGAAACCACTATATATTTATCTGGAATTGAACAATTAAGTAAATTGATGGCACATGGTTACAGGTAGGTTTCTAACTGTAATAACAGATAAATGAAATAAGGTTAAAATGATCCATATGGTAATAGAATGGAGTTGGGTAGGTCAATATTAATTTTATGTTTAACTAAATATAGATGTGAATAATTACATATGGAAGTGTTCATAGATATATCTTGATAACATGTACCCTTGATATTATGTGAGGGTAATGCCACTTTATCCTCACTGTCTTCCCCCAAAAGCTCAACCTCAATCTGATCATGAGAAATTCATCAAACAAATTTTAATGGAGGGGATTCTACTAAAGTGTAAAAATCCACACAGTTCAAAACTGACAAGATCATCATAAACAATGAAAAACTGTACAACTGTCTCATTCATGGAAAAACCTACAAAAATATAATTACTAAATATAAAAGTTAAATATAAAGTGGGATTCTGAATTCTACCTGAACAGAAAAAAAAAAAAAGGCATGTTAAAACCAAAGGAATTTGAATATAGCATGGATGTTATTCATAGTTCATGCTAATGTAGTATGCCAGCTATTTCATTGTAACCTATATGCCATATTAATGTTAGAAGTACAATGTAATTTTGATTGTAGATGAAACTGAGTGTGAGGTATATGGGAAAATCTGTACATTTTATAAATATATAATTTTTTCTTAGATAGATGTCACCTACAAAATTCTCATTTCAAGATATACACTTCAAGAGTTCTTAGTATTCAGTGCTATATAACATCTATCACTAATTTCAGAACATTTCCATGAACATAAATTCTGTACATATTTAGCATTTAGTCCCTATTTTTTTTCTCTTTCCCCCGCCATATCATGGCAAATACTAATTGACTCTCTGTCTTCATAAATTTGGCTACTTTGAATATTTCATATGAATAGAACCATATAATACATGGTCTTTTAATTTTTTTTTCCTTCACTTAGCATAAGGTTTTCAAGATTTCATGCTGTCGTAACACTTTTATCATTTTTTATGCCTGAATAATACTCCATTTTGAGGATAGTCCACATTTCATTTATCCATGTGATCAGTTGGCAGGCATTTTGATTGCTTTCATTTTAAGCTATTGAAAATAATGCTGTTAATAACATCATGCACAAGCTTTCTAATAAATGCTTTATTTAATAATAAATGCTTTAATTTATCTTAGAGATACACTTAGGTGTGGAATTACTGACTCAATAATCCTATGTTTAAGTTTTTGAAGAACTGCCAAACTATTTTGAAAAGTGGCTAAACAAATTTACACTCCTATGAGCAATGTACAAGAACTAAGTTTTTTCTAATTCCTCACCAATACTTGCTATCTTCTGACTTTTTAATTCCAGCTGTCATAGGTATCTCATTTTTGTTTTGATTGTATTTCCCTTTGGAGTATTTCTATGTGCCTGTTGATCATTGTATACCTTTGAAGAAATTGCTATTCAAAGTTTTTTATCCTATTTAAAAAGTAGTTGTCTCTTCTTCACTGACTTGAGACTTTTTTATATTCATTACATTAGAACATTTACTTTTTGTTTGCCATTGTTGTTGCTTTTGTTGTTGTTGATTTACGATGTCATGTTAGTTTCAAGCATATAGCAAAGTTAATCAATTATAAATGTATGTACATATACTCTTTTTAAGATTTTTTTCATATTGGCCTTTACAGAGTATAGAGTAGATTTCCTTGTGCTATACAGTAAGTCCTTATTAGTTATCTATTTTATATATAGTACTGTGTATACATCAATATCAATTTCCTAATTTATACCTCCCCACTTTATAGCCTCCCAGTAATCACATTAGTTTTCTATATCTGTAATTCTAAGTTCATTTGTTCCATTTTTTAGATTCCACATATAAGCAATATCATATATCTGTCTTTCTCTATTTGACTTACTTCACTCAGTATGACAATCACTGCCTGCATCCATGCTGATCCAAATGGCATTATTTCATTTGTTTTTATGGCTGAGTAATAGGGAGGGATTGGGGGCAGGAGGAGAAGGGGACGACCAAGGATGAGATGGCTGGATGGCATCACTGACTCGATGGACATGAGTCTGAGTGAACTCTGGGAGCTGGTGATGCACAGGGAGGCCTGGTGTGCTGCGATTCATGGTGTCACAAAGAGTCGGACATGACTGAGTGACTGAACTGAACTGAACTGAATATTCCACCACATATATGTACCAAATCTTCTTGTACATTCTTATATCAATGGGCATTTAGGTTGCTTGCCTGTCCTGGCTATTGTAAACACTGTTGAAATGAACACTGGAGTGCATGTATCTTTTCAAAGTATGGTTTTCTCTGGATATATGCCTAGGAGTGGGATTGCTGGATCATATAGTAGCTCTATTTTTAGTTTTCTAAGGAACCTCCATACTATTCTTTATAGTGACTGTACTAAGTTATATTCCCACCAACAGTATTTCTATTTCTCTACACCCTTCTCCAGCATTTATTTTTTATAGAATTTTTGATGATGGCCATTCTGATCATTGTGAGGTGATACTTCATTATAGTTTTGATCTGCATTTCTCTAAAACTTAGTGATGTTGAGCATCTTTTCATATGCTTCAATGAATGGTGCTAGGAATATTGGGCAGCTAAATGTTCAAGGATAAAATCAGAACACTCCAAAGCATTATACACAAAACTAAACTCAAAATGGGTTAAAAATCTTTCTCCATACTGTTTTCCAGAGTGGCAGTATGAATTTACATTTCTACCAATAGTAAAATATGGTTCCCTTTTCTCTATATCCTCACCAACAATTTGTTATTTGTAAATATTTTGATGATAGCCATTATGACAGGTGTGAGGTGATACCTCATTGTTATTTTGAATTGTTTTTCTTTGTTGGTTAGCAATGTTGAGCATTTTTTCATATACCTATTGGCCATCTATATTCTTTGGAAAATGTCTATTCAGGTGGGATTCCCGGGTGGCTCAGACAGTAAAGATTCTGCCTACAATGTGGAACACCTGGGTTAGATTGCTGGGTTGGGAAGATCCCCTGGAGAAGGGCATGGCAACCCACTCCACTATTCTTGCCTGGAGAATCCCATGGACAGAGGAGCCTGGCGGGCTATGGTTCATGGAGTCGCAAAGAGTCAGATACAACTGAACGACTAAGCACAGTACAGCACAGAGTGACTAAAACATTCACTTTTTACTGTTCAGTTATTCTGCCATTTTTTAGTAAGATTGCTATTATTTGATATTGAGTTTTATGTGAAGTTTATATATTTTGGATCTTAGCCTTATTGGTCAAATCATTTATAAGTATTTTCTCACAACTAGTAGGTTGTGTTTTCATCTTATCAATAGTTCCCTTGTTGTGTAAAAAGTTTTTTTTAAATTAATTAATTTATTTTAATTGAATGCTAATTACTTTAAAATATTGTGGTGGCTTTTGCCATACATTGAAATTAATCAGCCATGGGTGTACATGTGTCCCCCATCCTGAAGCCCCGTCCTGTCTCCCTCCCCATCTCATCCCTCGGGCTTGTCCCAGTGCACTGGCTTTGAGTGCCGTTTCATGCATTGAACTTGGGCTGGTGATCTCTTTCACATATGGTAATAAAAATGTTTTAATGTTCTTTTCTCAAATCATCCCTCCCTTGCCTTCTGCCACAGAGTCCAAAAGTCTTTATTTTATATCTGTGTTTCTTTTGCTGTCTCGCATCATTATCATCTTTCTAAAATCCATATATATGTGTTAGTATACTGTATTGGTGTTTTTCTTTCTGACTTACTTCACTCTGTATAATAGGCTCCAGTTTCATCCACCTCATTAGAGATGATTCAAATGTTTTTTTTTTTTTTTAAATACCTGAGTAATATTCCATTGTGTATATGTAGCACAGCTTTCTTATCCATTCATCTGTTGATGGACATCTAAGGTTGCTTCCATTTCCTGGCTATTATAAACAGTCCTGCAATGAACTTTGGAGTACACGTGTCTCTTTCAATTCTGGTTTTCTCAGTGTATATGCCCAGCAGTGAGATTGCTGGGTCATATGGCCATTCTATTTCCAGTTTTTTAAGAAATCTCCATACTGTTCTCCATAGTGGCTGTACTAGTTTGCATTCCCACAAACAGTGTAAGAAGGTTCTCTTTTCTCCACATCCTCTCCAATATTTATTGTTTGTAGACTTTTTTTTTTTTAATTTTATTTTTACTTTATTTTACAATGCCATATTGGTTTTGCCATACATTGACATGAATCCACCATGGGTGTATACGAGCTCCCAATCCTGAATCCCCCTCCCACCTCCCACCCCATATCATCTCTCCGGATCATCCCCGTGTACCAGCCCCAAGCATCCTATATCCTGTATCGAACATAGGCTGGTGCTTCGTTCTTACATGATAGTATACACGTTTCAATGCCATTCTCCCAAATCATCCCACCCTCTCCCTCTCCCACAGAGTCCAAAAGTCCATCCTATACATCTATGCTGTAGACTTTTTGTAGACTTTTTGATAGCAGCCATTTTGATGGGCATGAGATGGTACCTCATTGTAGTTTTGATTTGCATTTCTCTGGTAATGAGTTATCCTGAGCATCTTTTCATGTGTTTGTTAGCCACCTGCATGTCTTCTTTGGAGAAATGTCTGTTTAGTTCTTGGCCCATTTTTTGATTGGGTTGTTTATTTTTCTGGTATTGAACTGCATGAGCTGCTTATATGATTTTGAGATTAATTTTTTGTCAGTTGCTTCGTTTGCTATTATTTTTTTCCCCTTCTGAAGGCTGTCTTTTCACCTTACTTATAGTTTTCTTTGTTGAGCAAAAGCTTTTAAGTTTAATTAGGTCTCATTTGTTTATTTTTGCTTTTGTTTCCCTTACTCTAGGATGTGGGTCATAGGGGATCCTGCTGTGATTTATGTTGGAGAGTGTTTTGCCTGTGTTCTCCTCTAGGAGTTTTATAGTTTCTGGTCTTACAGTTAGATCTTTAATCCATTTTGAGTTTATTTTTGTGCATGGTGTTAGAAAGTGTTCTAGTTTCATTCGTTTACAGGTGGTTGACCAGTTTCCCACCACCAGTTTCCCCAATATTTTCCACTTGTTATAAAGATTGTCTTTAATCCATTGTATATCCTTGCCTCCTTTGTCAAAGCAAAGATGTCCATAGGTGTGTGGATTTATCTCTGGGCTTTCTATTTTGTTCCATTGATTTAGATTTCTGTCTTTGTGCCAGTACCATACTGTCTTAGTGACTGTAGCTTTGTAGTATAGTCTGAAGTCAGGCAGATTGATTCCTCCAGTTCCATTCTTTTTTCTCAAGAGTGCTTTGGCTATTCAAGGTTTTTTGCATTTCCATACAAATTGTGAAATTACTTGATCTAGATCTCTGAAAAATACCATTGGTAGCTTGAATTTTGTGGTTGATTTTGCTTTGTATTTTTAATATTACATTTCTGAGAGTCTAACCTCTACTCCAGATTTTTAATCTTTGCTTTCTGGTATTTGTTATCAATTTTTTTACCTTTAAGAATCTAATTTTCAGTATCCATTTTCACTTAGGGGTGTGATTACTGACTTGATTGCCCTCTCCCCTTTTGACACTCCATTTTCTCCCCAGGTCACCTCTGTCTCCCTCCTCCCTCTTCTCTTCTCTGTGTAATTCTGTGAACCTCTCTGGGTGTTCCAGACTGTGGAGAGCACATAGGGAATTGATTACTGGCTTGATTGCTCTCGCTCCCTTTTGACCCACCTACCCCTTCTCCTCCTGGTCACCTCTATCTCCCTCCTCCCTCTTCTCTTCTCCATGTAACTCTCTGAACCTCTCTGGGTATCCCTCACTGTGGAGAACCTTTTCACTATTAACCTAGATGTTTTATCATCTATAATTTATGGATGGAGAAGTCTTGAGGCTACTGTAAGAATAAGACTGAAACCAGAGAAAGGAGGCTTAAATCCAAAACTTGAGAACACAGAAAACTCCTGATTCCAGGGAACACTAATTGACAAGAGCTCATCCAAAAGCTTCCATACCTACCCTGAAACCAAGCTCCACTCAAGAGCCAACAACTTCCAGAGCAAAACATACCATACTAATTCTCCACAAATGCAGGAACACAGCCCTGAACATTAAAATACAGGCTGTCCAAAACCATGCCAAACTCATCAGTTCAGTTCAGTCGCTCAGTAATGTCCGACTCTTTGCTAACTTGACAAGCCATTAGTTCAACCCCATCCACAGGGAGCAACATCCACAATAAAGAGGAATCACAAACTTCCAGCCCACAAAAAGTCTACCCTGAACACAACAATCTAAACAAAATGAGAAGGCAGAGAAATAATCCACAAGTAAAGGAAAATGATAAATGCCCACAAAACCAAACAAAAAGAGGAGGTAGGGAGTCTATCTGAAAAAGAATTCAGAATAAGGATAGTAAAGATGATACAAAATCTTTGAAAACAAAATGGAGTTTCAGAGAAATAGACTAAAGACAAGGATTGAGAAGATGAAAGAAATGTTAAAAAAAGGACCTAGAAGAAATAAGAGTCCATCAATGATGAGTAATGCAATAACTGATATCAAAAAACACTCTGGAAGGAACCAACAGTAGAATAACTGAGGCAGAAGACAGGATAAGTGAGGTGGAAGATAGAATCATGGAAATAAATGAAGCAGAGAGGAAAAAATAAAAAAGAATTAAAAGAAATGAGGACAACCTCAGAGACCTCTGGGACAATGTTAAACTCCTATGATTCAAATCATAGGAGTCCCAGAAGAAGACAAAAAGAAAGGGCATGAGAAAATACTTGAGGAGATAATTGTTGAAAACTTCCCTAAAATTGGGAAGGAAATAGCCATCCAAGTCCAAGAAATCCAGAAAGTCCCAAACAGAATAAATCCAAGATGAAACACTCCAAGACACATATTAATCAAATTAATGAAGATCAAACACAAAGAGCAAGTATTAAAAGCAGCAAGGGAATAGCAACAAATAACACACAAGGGGGTCTCCATAAGGATAACAGCTGATCTTTCAACAGAAAATCTTCAGGCCAGAAGGGAATGGTAGGACATACTTAAAGTGATGAAAGAGAAAAGCCCACAACCCAGATTACTGTATCCAGCAAGGATCTCATTCAAATATGAAGGAGAAATCAAAAGCATTACAGATAAGCAAAAGCTGTGAGAATTCAGCATCACCAAACCAGCTCTTCAACAAATGCTAAAGGATCTTCTCTAGACAGGAAACACAGAAAAGGCTTATAAACTCGAACCCAAAACAACAAAGTAAATGGCAACAAGATCATACTGATCAATAGTTACCTTAAATGTAAATGGGATGAATGCCCCAGCCAAAACACAAAGAATGGCTGAATGGATACAAAAACAAGACCCCTATATATGCTGTCTACAAGAGACCCACCTCAAAACAAGGAACACATACAGACTGAAAATGAAGGGCTGGAAAAACATATTTCATGCAAATGGAGAACAAAAGAAAGCAAGAGTAGCAATACTCATATCAGACAAAATAGACTTTGAAATAAAGTCATGAAGAGAGACAGAGAAGGACACTACATAATGATCAAAAGATCAATCCAAGAAGATATTACAGATATATATACACCCAATATAAGGGCACCACAATATGTAAGGCAAATGCTAACAAGTATGAAAGGGAAAATTAACAGTAACACAATAATAGTGGGAGACATTGATACCCCACTCACACCTATGGATAGATCAACCAAACAGAAAATTAGCAAGGAAACACAAACTTTAAATGATACAATGGGCCAGTTAGAACTAATTGATATCTATAGGAAATTTCACTCCAAAACAATGAATTTCACCTTTTTCTCAAGTACACATGGAACATTCTCCAGGATTCATGACATCCTGGGCCATAAATCTAGCCTTGGTAAATTCAAGAAAACTGAAATCATTTAAAGCATCTTTTCTGATCACAATGCAGTAAGATTAGATGTCAACTACAGAAAAGAAAAAAAAAAACTATTAAAAATATAAACGTATGGAGGCTAAACAACACACTTCTGAATAACCAACAAATCAAAGAAAAAATCAAAGAGGAAATCAAAATATGCATAGAAATGAATGAAAATGAAAACATGACAACCAAAAACCTATGGGATTCAGTAAAAGCAGTAATAAGGGGAAAGATCATAACAATGCAAGCTTATTTCAAGAAACAAGAGAAAAATCAAATAACTAACCTAACTTTACACCTAAAGAAACTAGAAAAAGAAGAAATGAAGAAACCTGGGCTTAGTAGAAGGAAAGAATCTATTAAAAATATAAACGTATGGAGGCTAAACAACACACTTCTGAATAACCAACAAATCACAGAAAAAATCAAAGAGGAAATCAAAATATGCATAGAAATGAATGAAAATGAAAATATGACAACCAAAAGCCTATGGGATTCAGTAAAAGCAATAATAAGGGGAAAGATCATAGCAATGCAAGCTTATTTCAAGAAACAAGAGAAAAATCAAATAACTAACCTAACTTTACACCTAAAGAAACTAGAAAAAGAAGAAATGAAGAAACCTGGGGTTAGTAGAAGGAAAGAAATCATAAAATTAGAGCAAAAATGAATGAAAAAGAAACAAAGGAGACTATAGCAAAAATCAAGAAAACTAAAAGCTAGTTCTTTGAGAAGATAAATAAAATAGATAAACCATTAGCCAGACTCTAGAAATGAAGAAACCTGGGCTTAGTAGAAGGAAAGAAATCATAAAATTAGAGCAAAAATGAATGAAAAAGAAACAAAGGAGACTATAGCAAAAATCAAGAAAACTAAAAGCTAGTTCTTTGAGAAGATAAATAAAATAGATAAACCATTAGCCAGACTCATGAAGAAAAAAAGGGAGAAGAATCAAGCCAACAAAATTAGAAATGAAAATGAAGAAATCACAACAGACAACACAGAAATACAAAGGATCATAAGAGACTACTATCAGAAAATATGTACCAATAAAATGGACAACTTGGAATAAACGGATGAACTCTTAGAAAAGTATAACCTTCAAAACTGAACCAGGAAGAAATACAAAATCTTAACATACCCATCACAAGCACAGAAATCAAATTTGTCATCAAAAGTCTTCCATCAAACAAAAGCCCCAGACCAGATGGCTTCACAGGTGAATTCTACCAAAATTTATAGAAGAACTAACACCTACCCTATGCAAACTCTTCCAGAAATTTTCAGAAGAAGGTAAACTCCAAAACTCATTCTATGAGGCCACCACCACTCTAATACCAAAACCAGACAAAGATGCCACAAAAAAAGAAAACTACAGGCCAATATCACTGATGAACATAGATGCAAAAATCCTCAACAAAATTCTAGCAAACAGAATCCAACAATATATTAAAAAGATTATATGTCATGACCAAGTGGGCTTTATCCCAGGGATGCAAGGATTCTTCAGTATTTGCAAATCAGTCAATGTGATACTCTACACTAAAAAATGGGAGGGTAAAAGCCATATGATTATCTCAATAGATGCAGAGGAAGTCTTTGACAAAATTCAACACCTATTTATGATAAAACCCCTCCAGAAAGCAAGCGTAGAAGGAACAAACTTCAACATCATTATAAAAGCCATATATGATAAACCCACAGCAAACATTATCATCAATGGTGAAAAATCAAAAGAATTTCCCCTAAAGTCAGGAAGAAGACAAGGGTTCCCACTCTAACCACTACTATTCAACATAGTTTTGGAAGTTTTAGCCACAGCAATCAGAGAAGAAAAAGAAATAAAAGGAATCCAGATTAGAAAAGAAGAAGTAAAACTCTTCCTGTTTTCAGATGACATGATCTTCTACATAGAAAACCCTAAAGACTCCACCAGAATATTACTAGAACTAATCAATGAATATAGTAAAGTTGCAAGATATTAAATTAACACACAGAAATCCCTCGCATTCCTATACACTGAGAAAACAGAAAGAAATTAAGGAAACAATTCCATTCACCATTGCAACGAAAGGAATAAAATACTTAAGAGTAAATCTACATAGAGAAACAAAAGACCTATATATAGAAAAATGTAAAACATTGATGAAAGAAACAAAGATGACACAAAAAGATGGAGAAATATACCATGTTCATGGATCGGAAGAATCAATATAGTGAAAATGAGTATACCAGCCAAAGCAGTCTATAAAAATAAGGTCTTTTTGCAAGGTAATAGTAGGTTATAAAATAAAAACTAAAGTAGTAATAAAGAACTAAAAAATTAAAAAATAAAAAATGATAATAGTAAAAATATATCTAGGAATTTCTCTGAAGCTGTTGTGGGCAGTGTGGGGTCAGTTCAGTTTCAGATAGTTCCTTGTTTCAGCTTGTACTTCTTCTCAAGTCCTATAGGCCCCTTCCAATGCTTAGTCAACATTAACTACAGGGTTTTAATCTGCTGCACCTGTCATTTCCAGACTGGTTCCCTCTTTGTTTATTTTTGCTTCCTCTGTTTGCAAGTCTCTTCAGTGTCTAATTTCTGCCCTGACACATGGGGTTGAAGGTGGTCATTTATTTAGGCTCACTTGTTCAGTTGTGCTGTGGGGAGTGAGGAACCCTGCAAGCAAATGTCACTGGTGTGTGTGAGGGTGCTTGCAGTGTATGGACCACATTGGGTTTTCCTCAACTCACTGCAGCCTGTGCTTTTTTGGGTCTACACTGCTCAGGCTCCAGGTTGCTTTGCAGGGGTACTGTCCAAATTGGGCCCTGCATTTTGTGCACTTCCCAGTTCTGAACTGCTTAGGTTCAGATTCTTGGGTACTCTGCAAGGGCACAGANTCCTCAACTCACTGCAGCCTGTGCTTTTCTGGCTCTACACTGCTCAGGCTCCAGGTTGCTCTGCAGGGGTACTGTCCAAATTGGGCCCTGCATTTAGTGCACTTCCCAGTTCTGAACTGCTTAGGTTCAGATTCTTGGGTACTCTGCAAGGGCACAGACTTAGTTGGACATGTGTTTTGTGCCCTTCCCAGGTCTGAGCAACTCAGGCGACCAGGTGCTTGGTGAGCACACTGTCCCAAGTGGGCCGTGCGTCTTAACCACCTCCCTGGTCCTGGCCGCTTAGATTCCCAGGTGCTCTGTGAGAGCACTGACTCAGGTGTTCCATGTGTCTCCTCTGGGGAGCTGAACTCAGGCTGTGACCCTCCTGAGAGATGTCAACTGTTCAGGATTCTGGGAAGACTTGTTAAGCGACTGGGAGCCTGCTCATGGTTTGCTAGAAGATGCTGGTCTCTGGGACAAAGATTGCGTCTCGCCTTTTGGCTCTGGATGTCGCAAGCCTGCCTCGCGGCCTCCAGCGGTAGAGGAGGGGCCTGTATGCAACCGACTAGTTTTCCTTTGGTTTGCTGAATTCTTTGTTCTGTGAACAGGCCAGGCTGTGCATTAGGTTAGAGCCTTTCGCAGAAAAGTTCTCTCTCTCTCTTTTTTTCCCCTCTCTCTGGCTATCCCACACTTTGGGTTGCTATCTTATGTCAACTCCCTCAGATTGTCCTCAGGGGATTCAGGTCTGGTCCTTACTTTAGGCATGCAACCCACACCTTCCTGTCCAGACCCCTCTCACTGGAAGTGGACGTAGGCGCATCTGGGCTACTTCTCCTCTGGCAGTTTCAGTTAGAAGCATATTCTGTGTTTTTGTTTTTCTCCCAGTTACGTTGCCCTGTGAGATTTCAAAACTCCCCACAGACCCACCGGTGAGAGGATTTCCTGCTGTTTGGAAACTTCTCCTCCTTCACAACTACCTTACTGGGGTGGGTCTCTGTCCCTAACACTTTTTTCTCTCATTTTGTCTTTTATATTTTGTCCTACCTCCTTACAAAGAGACTGGGCTGCCTTTGTGGGTGCCTGGTGTCCACCGCCAGCATTCAGAAGTTGTTCGGTGGAAGTTGCTCAGCATTCCAATGATTTTTTGATGAATTTGTGGGAGAAAAGTGGTCTCCTTGTTCTATTCCTCCACCATCTTGGGACCACCCCATGCAAAAGCTTTTAACTGTGTGCCTGTTGCCTTTGGTAGAAGACCTGAATCTGACATGAACACTGCCATAGCATGTTGGCAGCTATCATCTTGACAGGAGGTGGTTAAAATTACATTAAATTTGATGATATAACTATCTTAAAACTTTGCACATAAGTGTATATATTGTAAAAATGAATTCAATATAGATTAAATATATACTTCAAATGTCAGTCAAATGGTTAAGTATCTTTGCAGAAAAAACACAGGTAGGATACATAAAAAGCAATCCAAACATCAGTTCAGTTCAGTTCAGTCATTCAGACAAATCCGACTCTTTGTGACCCAATGAATAGTAGCATACCAGACCTCCCTGTCCATCACCAACTTCTGGAGCTTACCAAACCTCATTCCCGTCAAGTTGGTGATGCCATCCAGCCATCTCATCTTCTGTCGTCCCCTTCTCCTCCTGCCCCCAATCCTTCCCAGAATCAGAGTCTTTTCCAATGAGTCAACTCTTCACACGAGGTGGCCAAAGTATTGGAGTTTCAGCTTTAGCATCAGTCCTTCCAATGAACACCCAGGACTGATCCCTTTTGGAATGGACTAGTTGGATCTCCTTGCAGTCCAAGGGACTCTCAAGAGTCTTCTCCAACACCACAGTTCAAAAGCATCAATTCTTTGGTGCTCAGCCTTCTTCACAGTCCAACTCTCACATCCATACATGACCA